>CABHPR010153101.1:13128-30328 GCA_902168415.1 Peromyscus melanophrys
CACACACACACACACACACACACACACACACACACACACACACACACGATGAATGTTAAATTTTTTTGTTTAAAGAGATCCTGGGGCTGGAGAGATGGCTCAGTGGTTAAGAGCATTGGCTGCTCTTTCAGAGGAACTGGGTTCAATTCCCAGCACCCACATGGTGGCTCACAACTGTCTGTAACTCCAGTTCCAGGGCACCCAACACCCTCACACAGACATACATGTAGGCAAAACACCAATGCACATAAAATAAAAATAAATAAATTTAAAAAAATAAAAGAGATCCTATATAAGGTGCACCAGAGTTTACAAAGCATATTGTCTCATCATAGCAGCCTCAGGGGCAAGGGTTGATAATTCCTACCTTACAAATGGGAAAACTGAGGCTCAAGGAAGGCGCAGTGATTTGCCTCAAGTTAGGTTACTGTCAGAGCTGCAGCGGAAAACTGGGCTGTGTGAGGGCAAGCCAGGGCTTTTTCTTTACTGCCCTGTCCTGGGCACTTGCATGTACAGAAAAATCTTCCATTTTACTTAAATCACATGAGGTGCCAGGAGGGAGAGATACTTATTTCATGGGAGGGCTCCATCCAATCGCCTTTATCCTGAAGATAGAACTCACTGATGGTAGAACTATCCTGAACACAGGACCCACTGGAACACATCAGATAGCACAGGATGTCACAACATCAGGCCGCGGGCAGACTGCAGTCCCTTGCCCTCTTACCTTCGCCAGGCTCGCTGGATGACTGCTGCTGCCTTGTTCTTTCTGCGAAACAGCTCTTTCCTACATCGCTCCCTCTGGATTATCTGCAGGCGCTGCTCTACAGGAAGAAGGTGGATATTCACACTCTCTCCAGGCGGGGGACCATGAACCCCATCACTCTCTGTAGATGCCCGAACGTCCTCACACAGCTTCCTGCATCCTGACCTCAACTCTTCTGTGCTGAGTGGCAAATCTGAGGAGACCCCTCCTATAAGCTTGTCCTGGGTCACCTTGTTCCTTGGTGTGTGATGGTGGAGAGGATTCTGTTCAGTACAGACAACGTCCTGCCTGGCGCTGCCAGGCCGGCTGGACCCAGCTGGGGAGCACCTGTCTTTGAGCTGGTGGGCGCGCCTTTTCTGGGAAGCAGCACCTCCGGGCCTGGGTGCCCTGTCCTGCCTCCTGCTGGGCTTCCTGGGGCTGTCCTGCTGGGAAGCACGTGCAGGGCTGGAGTCCTCTCCTTTCTCAGCAGGCTGGGCTGACCCAAAGGACAAGGGCTGCCTGGCCCTGCTTGGTCCCGCCTCAAACTGGTGCTCGCCATTGGTCTCACCTCTGCACTTCGGCACAGAGGATGCTCCCTGAGGCCTGGAGCCATCACTGCCTTCACAGGATCTGAGGTGCACACAGGCAGAGGGGCCTCTGCAGTGTTCCCTGGGTGTTTCTTGGGTAATGAGGAAAAAGGAGAATAACAATCAGTGTTTAAATAACAATCAGTTTCAGGTGAGGGCACTTCTGTTCATCTGTTTACATGAGAGATGCAGACACTTCGGTTAGCATCACGTAACCATGGCAACATAACAGTAACAGAACAACACAGAACAAACTCAACTCTTCTTTCTAGCAATCTGATGGGTTAGGCAGCCAGAAAGCATTCTGTTACTTTCTAGAAATGTCCATTAAAATAGCAGGAACATCCTTTTAAAGGCCTTCCAAAAAAATAAAGGGACTCTGGATGCTGAATAGAAAAATTTGAAAGGCACTGAGGATGTGAACCGAATCCATCATTGTCCAGCAATGGAGCAGGTAGGGGTGGCCTTATTAGATACTTGGTTGTGCAGAGACAAAGCCTTGCAGGTGGAATGTTAACTGGAATGAAGACTGGGAAGCAATCCACATTTAAGTGTGCTCACCAGCACCAGGAGATGAAAACCACGTGTCTCAACCTAGACTCTGGATGGGTGGAGTCTCTCTTGTGAACCTGAAGCCACTTTTGTATCCCTTGTGGGTTTGGTGTGGATTCCTTAACCACAGCATACATTAATGTACAAATTGGTCTCAGGATGAGGTATCCCTCAATGTCCCACAAAATCATATGCAATATTGCTTTTGTGTGACATGTCCTCAAGTGAGCATAGATAGAAGGGGACTTCTGAAGATGATATCATGTCCAAAATTATAAAACACACAAGGGCAGAATCTGTCTTGAATAACAGTGTACACACGGCAGGATTAGGTCTCCAGAAGTTTAGTACACACATTAAACATATGCAGAAAGGTATGTCTGAAAAAAGTGAGTGTGCCACATAAAATGAAAAACTTATTTTCAATGAAGCCAGCACCAATGTAAACACGAGGAAGGAACTTCCACTTTTGAAGAGGCCGAGTTGACACATGCCTCCTCTGAGGACAGTGGAAATGCAGAACAAAAGGATACCATCCATAGGACGTGTTGAGGAGCCAGCAAGGCAGAAAGAGAAAGAAGACAGACCCAGGAGGCCTGGTGAGCAGACTGATGGGGAAGGCCTTTGGGGTTACAGATCCCAAGGTCTGACAGTCAATCTTTCAGTCTAGAACTTGCTAAGAAGTGTTCTCTGGGATTGGGAGCCCGAGCAGCAACATCCACGGGCACAAGGTGAACTGACAGTAACGTAACACCTGCCGCATCTCAGCTCTGGGGATGGGGTCACAGGTCACAGGGATCTTCACTTGCTAGCTCTCCCACTGTCAGGCTTTAACATTATCTTAGGCTTCAAGTTACTTCCATAGTTTTTTATATCAGTGTTCAGTTCTCAGCCAGAAATGTATAGGCTCATAAGTCAGCAGAGCAATAGCAAGCGAGAAAGAGTATATGAGACTACATATTATAAAGATTATCATGTATCACATGTATGAGAATATCTATGGTGGTGGTTTGAATGAGAATAGCTCCCATAGGCTCATATATTTGAACACCTGGTCCCCAGTTTGGGAAAGGTTAGGAGGTGTGGCCTTGTTGGAGAAGGTATGTCCTTGAGGGTGGGCTCTGAGGTTTCCAAAGACCACTGAGTATTCCCAGTTAGCTCTCTCTCTGCTCTAGCACCATGCCTACCTGCCTGCCTACCTGCTGCCATGCTCCCCATCATGGTGGCCATGGACTCACCCTCTGAAACTGTAAGCTCCAATAAACTCTCTATACATTGCCTTGGTCATGGTGTCTATTCATAGCAATAGGAAAGTAACTAAGACATATAGTCAGATAAGGTTTCCAGGAACAGGTTTTAAAATCAGTATAATTTTAAAAATTATTACACTTATTGATAATGTGTGTGCCCAATGTGTATGTGGAAGTCGGAGGACAACTTGCAGAAGTCAGTTTTCTCCTTCTACCATGTGGATTCTGGGGCTTGAACTCAGACTTGACAGCAGCAAACACTTTAACCCCCTGGTCCACCTCACCAGCCGTAACTATTCTCAAGTGTAAAAGAATATGCTACTTGTTATGTAAGGTTTTATGTGAGTCTTTCTGTCTCTATCTCTCCCTCAGTGTTTGTGTGCGCGTGTGTGTGCATGCACGTATGTTTTGTCTATATCTATTCACTTGTGTAAATAAATACAGAAAATACAAACAGGAATGTGGTGGTATTGTGTTCCCCAAAATATTGTGCACACTAATAAATTTATCTGGGGTCAGAGAACAAACAGTCACTAGATACAAAGGCTAGAAAATGGTGGCACTCACACCTTTAATCCTAGCATTCCAGAGACAGAAATCCCTCTGGATCTCTGTGAGTTCAAGGCCACACTGGAAACAGCCAGGCATGGTGACACAGCCTTTAATCCCAGGGAGTGGTGGTAGGAAGCAGAAAGGTATATAAAGCGTGAGGACCAGAAACTAGAAGCATTTGACTGGTTAAGCTTTCAGGCTTCTAGCAGCAGTTCAGCTGAGATTCATTCTGGATGAGGACTCAGAGGCTTCCAGTCGGAGGAAACAAGACCAGCTGAGGAACTGGTGAGGTGAGATAGCTATGGCTTGTTCTGGTTCTCTGATCTTCCAGTGTTCACTCCAATACCTGGCTCAGGTTTGATTTTATTAATAAGAACTTTTAAGATTCATGCTACACAGGAATGAAAGGGCATGCTTTCCCTTGGGGTGGGGCGGGAAAGGGGCAGAAATGGTCCCCAGCAGTGGTACTGCTGCACGTATGTTAGGATTGTGAGAAACACAGGCAACTGGAAGAGCTGGTGGGAATGTGCAGCCACAGCACCCGTTCCTTACTGCTGGAGAGTGGAAATGGCATAGCCGCCTGAAAGGCAGTGTGGTAGTTTCTTACGAGTCTCCCATTGCTGCTCGCTAGCTGTCTCAAATCTGCCCTCTCCGTAGAGCAAGCTCCTTGATGCCTGTCACCACCACTGCCTTCCTGGGGCCTGACACACACTCCGGTGAAGAGACACTCCTATCCCATTCTTAGAGGAAGATAAAGTGAATTTGGTATTTACCCCAATAAGATGAACTCTCTCCACCTCCCACAAGCAATTCTACTCTTGAGGTGTCCCCTATTCTCCAAGCTGCCACCACAGCCTTAGTACTGACCCCATCTGGTCTTTCAGATCCACCCTCTACTCAGGCACAGTCATCCTTCTGATGATTATGACTGCTTCCATTTCCACATTTGAAGTGTGTTGAGTGATAAGCACTGTCTACATCTGCACAGTGCTGTGAAATGTCCTTAATCTACACGGGCTATCACATGGATGCTCTTTACTTTCTACAGAAGGCATTATCCTCTCTTGGTATTTTTATTTATTTTTAAACTTATTAATTTGAGACAGGCTGGCCTTGAACTCTTGGTGATCCTTCTCAGCTTATAGGTGCTGGGATTACAGAGGTGATCCATCACACTCTACTCTACTCCTGTCTTTTGTTAGGACCCTGAGGCTTGGAGAAGTCACTAGCCTCATGCTACACAGCAAGTGAGTGGTGGGGTCTGTCCTGGTGTTTTGAGATGAGCTAGGACTTCTTGGGAAGAGGAACCTCAAGAATGCCTTTGTCAGATTGCCTGCAGGCAAGTCTGTAGGGCATTTCTTGATTGCTAATTGATGGAGGAGGGCCCAGCCCACTGGAGGGAGGTGGTTCTGGGTGGTATAAGAAAGCAGGATGACAAGCCATGCGATGGCGGTGCATGCCTTTAATCTCAGCACTCGGGAGGCAGAGACAGGTGGATCTCTGAGTTCAAGGCCAGCCTGGGCTACAGTGTGAGATCCAGGACAGCCAGGGCTAAAACCAAAAGTGAATGAAAGCAAGGAAGGAAGGAAGGAAGGAAGGAAGGAAGGAAGGAAGGAAGGAAGGAAGGAAGGAAAGAAGGAAGCAAGCAAGCACTGTTCCTCATGCTGTTTGCTTCCATTCCTGCCTCCCAGCTTCTGCCTTGAGTCCCCTCTCACATGTATAGACCTTGACATCCCTCCTTGACATCCCTCCATGATGGACGGTGTAAGCAGAAACAAACTCTTTCCCCCAGTGGTGCTTCTGGACATGGTGTTTAAAACAGCAAGAGAAACCCTACTAAGACAGTTCACATGTAAGCACAAGGCCATGGAACCCTAGTGCCGGTCCGTATAGCCAGCACGCTCTGCACACATGATAAACCACACAGCAAGAACTGACTCAGAATGAAGGAAGAAATCGCTTGCTAAGACAGTTGGGGTTACCCTTCTTTGAAAGACTCCGGTTTCCTTTTTTTTTTTTTTTTTTTTGGTTTTCGAGAAAGGGTTTCTCTATATGGCTTTGTGCCTTTCCTGGAACTCACTTGGTAGCCCAGGCTGGCCTCGAACTCACAGAGATCCGCCTGGCTCTGCCTCCCGAGTGCTGGGATTAAAGGCGTGCACCACCACCGCCTGGCTTGTTTTGGTTGTTAACAGATTTATTTTTAATTACTTGTATGTGGGGAAGGTGAGGGTGGGGAAGTGGTGCAGTGCACATGTGTGCAGGTGCCCAAGGAGGCTAGAAAAAGGGTCAGGTCCCCCAGAGGTGTGAGCTTCCCTCCACAACGCAGGTGCTAGGAACCTGAATTCTGCTCCTTTGCAAGGGCCTCTGAGTACTATGCAGCCATCTCTCTAGCGCGGTGGCCTTTCTGAGGAGGCTGTGCTGGGTACTCTGCAAAGGTACTTAAGTTCTTCCATTCTCCAAGTCTGGAGGCTGGGCAGGGGAAGAATGGAGGCAATCAGTACTTCTACCCGAGGCTCTTGCTGGATGCTCCCATCTCAAGGTGTGCGCTGCCTACTCCCTGGTCAGATGAGTAGATCCAACTCTTCTCAATGTGGCCAAACACAATGTGAGCTGTAGTGTCCTGTCCAGTGATGCTGGGCTTCCTCAGAACCCCAGCAAAATAGTATTTACTCTGCCCACTTGTATTGTGGCCTCTTGGGCAGGTGAATGGGTCAAAGCTGTAACATGGGAGCTCCATTTCCTTCCAGTACAATCAGCCTCGTTAGCCTCCGGTCCTTCAGCACTGGGAGGAGGCAACATCAGAGGCTGTCTTTTTGAGACCCTGGTTGCATATCTGAATGTAGTTCTTCATAAAAGCTCTACAGTAGGGGCATCACTTCCTATTTTCAAATGAACAAGAATTCCCTTATCTCAGAGTTGTTCCAGAACAGCAACTTTCAGACTTGTTTGACAATGGCCTATACCGAGAGGTAACTGTGGCCCAATGTACATCCTCATGTACACGTATTCATGTGTGTGCATGGACATAAGGAAAGCGTGGCACTTTATAACAGGCAATATTCTTTTTAGGTACATTTTTATTTGTGTGTGTGTGTGTGTGTGTGTGTGTGTGTGTGTGTGTGTGTGTGTGTGTGAGAGAGAGAGAGAGAGAGAGAGAGAGAGAGAGAGAGAGAGAGAATATATGTAGCAGTGTATGTGAAGGTGTGGAGGTCAGATGATAACTTGCAGGAGTAGAGTCTCTCCTACTTACCCTGTGACTCCCAAGGATGAACTCAGGTTGCTCAGGCTGTCAGGCTTGGTGGCAAGCACCTTGACCTCTGAGCCATTAAAATTGAGGCCACCTCCTACTCGAGCTTCCTGAGTGCCAAGATAACAGGTTTATGCCTCTGTGCCCGGCCTATGTGCAATGTTTTATACACACATACATACATGCTTTTCTACTGCAGGCTATTCTAACAGAAGGAATATATTACAATAGCAAATACTATAATGTGGTCCAAACCATTAAACTCATTTCATGAGCCATGCAAGGCTTGAAAATGACAGCACTGTGTCACCTGGAGAAGACAACTAGTGGCGTGTGATTAAAGGACAAAAGAAATGCTTATCAGAAATGGGAAAAGGACAATGTCTGAGGTCTGACGCCGCCTATCATAATTCTGCCCAGTCCACAGCAGACCTGGCTGGCTTTGCAGTACCATTATGCTGGAGTGCTTTAGCATAAGCCGACATGTACTGCCCTGCCCTGTGCGGTTACACAGTCTGCAGAGCACCACATCAGCAGAACGGCACTGTCCACCTGAAGTTCCGGGGGCGGTGTCACTCAGCAGAGCTCACACTCCTGGGTAGTCAGTGTTGTGCTCACTGCTGGAGGAAAGAACATGGTGATGTGGTCCTCAGCCTTGGCTAATTCAGCACCGCTGGGACACAGTGTGGGCTCCAAAGCTTGTCTGCTAAATGAATGCATGCATGACTTGGTTAACTGAGCAGAGAAGCTCATCTTTGCCACAGAAATGGGTTTCTGTTACAGCATACACCCAGGAAAGACTTTCTGACTTAGGACTGACCAATAGTTTTACTTCTGGATCTCCAGCCCCAGCTAGTTCTCCCCAACTACATATTCCAGTATTTTGTAGTGTCAGTCACCTGGTGAGGTGCTGGGAACACATTTCCCATTATGAGAGAATGTGCTGGGTGTGGGTGCCAACCCTGCCCCCCCCCCCATACACACTCTGTATTGACATGCACAAGCCTGTGCGATGTGACTGTGGAGTCACATCTCCACTTTATCTCAGGTAAAACAATGTACAAGGTGGGTCAAATGTATAGGACCAGAAGGACAGGCAGGGAAATTAAGGCCAGATGTGACTAACATGGCAATGAATTTATGGGGATGTGAATTGTTACAGCAATGGAAAATACAGATGAACATTTCTCCTCAGAGGATGTGAACTCTCACTCCCTTGAATACTGATTGGCTCAAGACCAGAGTGTGGTAGAGGTGCTGGGAAAGTTCTGGAGTGTACACCTTCAGGCCTGGCAACTTCTGCCTTCTCTGTGAGCACTAGTGAAGATGGTGGAGCACACTTGGGAACGCCAGGCCTGAGAGAAGCGATCTGAGGCCCCTGGGCCAGCAGCAGCACTAGTGGCTAGACATGTTAAGGAGGCCAACCCAACTCTAGCAGCCACATGAGTGAGCTCAGGACTCAGCCAGGGACTGCCCAGTCAACCACAGCACTTTAAGAAATAGTGAATTGCTCTTTCAAGCCACTTGGTTTTGGGGTAGTCTTTTATGCCACAAATAATAACCAACATAGAAACGGAACCCTCAGGGAGAGAGGTGCTACCCTAACAGAGACCCCTGACAATGACCTGGGACTAGCTGAGCAGAAACTGCGGGGCAGTGAAGAGACTGTAGCGATGTTGGAAGAGCAGGGATGGGTTGCTGTTGCAGTCTGGAGAAAGGCGAGCCTCGTTAGTCAGGGCAGAATAACTGGGAACATGGTCCCTGCGGTGACGTGAGAGCTAGGACAGACACTACCAAGTGAACTTGGAGGGACTGCTCAGATGGATTCCTGATGGAACAAAGACATACTGACTATGTTTAGAGCTGCAGGTGATGAGGTGTGGGGAGACTGGAATATAAAGAATGAGCTGCAAGCAGAATTTAGAGGAAAAAGTAAAGATCTCAGGATGTGCTGGGTCAGAAAATAAAACCTCAACATTCTATTCTTTCCAGACACCTGGAGTCCCAGAGAGGGAGATGGTCTCGCGATAAAGATTAAGGCAGGAGTATGGCTGCACTACACTGCCCTTTATTGGGATCTCAAAAAACATTTAAAAGGGAACATTTGAGATTTCTAAGACTCTTAAAGAGCATCTTCTCAGAGAATTATGAGATACATGGCGAGCCTGTTTGGGAACTAATTATAGATATGGTTTTCGGAACATGAAGTGGACTTTTCATAGAGTGACTTTCTGAGATATTCACATCGAGGTCACCATGAGCTTGAAATGGGAAGACAGTTTAAAAATAAAAGAGGTCCTGGGGTTCAGGTTTTCTATAGGCAGGAAGCAGGCTGGGAAAGCCACTCAGACTTGGAGCATTTCTTAGGAAAAGGAAGGACTTGTCAAGAGCAAGAAAGAGCCAAGGAAACAATGGCCCAGGGAGCTGCTGAGGAGGCAGGAGGGGGTCCTCATCAAGCCTCTTCAGAGCAAGGGCCCTGGTGATACGCGAGCAGCCGGCTCTCTGAAGACTGGGGCTGGCTATGCCTCCTACTCTGCCTGAACGAGCCCACCAGCCATGGCTGTTCTGCTCTCACCACTGCTGTGACTCAGGCATGTGCGAACACAGACAGTACATCTTCATTGGTGGGTTGATGTTTGAGTTGGAAGAGTGGTCCCACTCTGGGAACCTTCAACACATCTGGACTTCAAGCCTGATGTGATTGTTGGGATAAAGTTTGGGGTCTGAGATAGGAGTAAGACTACTTCTCATATCAGAACCATATGAAAAAGCTGTGCCCCAAATAGAGATGTGACAGACTACTCAACAATTCCTCTCATCCCATCGTTTAGTCTGGGGTGGTCTAACTCTCACTGATGAACAGAGCATGGTATGGGCATTCTCCAGCCTGTTTCTAAAGAGGGCTTGTGGTTTCGGCCTTTGTGTCCTAGGGACACTGTGCAGGGTGTCAGTCCAGCTTGCTGCAGGATGGAGGGACAGTGACAGCAGCCCTGCTGCCAGACATGTGAGGCAGTCTGTCTGAGACGACGCAGTTCCACCTGCTCTCCCTCTGAGGGACGCCACAAGGACGAGGAACTGGGAAACCACAGAATCCTGGGAGATGACGAGTCGGTGTTCTGAGCCACTCAGTTTTAGTGTGGTGTGTCACACAGCAGTAGATGACAACAGCAACCCTGTACTTACACATCTTGCAGTCTGGTGGGAAAAGTAGACAACAACGCCAGGAATAACAGTGAAGCTCATCTGTAGAACAGGGGAGGCTAGGAGACGATGGGAGCACAGGACACGGAAGGACGGCCTTGTTTAGAGAGGTGACATGGTTGTACCAGAGGAGCAGCACTCTTCATTCATACAGAAACAGAGAAAATGTCACCTGACAAGGCCCTAAGAAAGAACTCCAAGAATTTAACATGGCCACCACATCACGGGCACCTAATTAGTGCCAGCTGAAGGAATCAGTGAATGAAGAAACCACCACACTGTGCTGGATGTTGTCAGTGCTGACACACTGACACTGAATGGAACCCCAGAAATGTTCAGGCATTTATGTATGGTTAGATTAGCAGTTTGGCTTAATACTAACACTAGTTACTAAAGACTTGTGGGTCATGCGCTAGAATAAATCCTATAGAATGTTTTATTTCTACCCATAACTCCCATTTTATAGCTAAGGAAATTGAGGTCCAAAGAGACAAGCTGGGTTGCCCAAATCCTAAGTGATAGTGAGATCTCAGAGAACTTTCCATAATAATTTATACTAAGATTTTTGCTTTTTGAAAAACCATATCAGCATTAGCCTGTACATTTGGGGAGGCTTTCACTATTCTAATTTAGAAGAGCAGTTCAAAGGGCTTCAATTGCTTTGGGCAAACACTGTGGTCCATGATGAATACCTACTTTCCTTTTGAGAGTCTGGAATTGTGTACACACTAAGCAGGGTACCTCTGTGTAAAATCATGGAGTCCTGGGCTCAAGGGAGTTTTTCTGGAAGACCAAAGGTTGTGAAACTGGTCATTACAATTTATTGCTAAAGTAACACCCTCTGTCTCTGTCTGTGTGTGTGTGTGTGTGTGTGTGTGTGTGTGTGTGTGTGTGTGTGTATGTGTGTGTGTGTGTGTGTAACTCTCCCAGAAGGGAATTTTTGGGCCTTTGCATGGAGAAATTTTCCTTTGCGATTTTGCTGAGGGTATTGTAACAGTATAGCACAGCTCTAAGTACAACTCCACTCCTGAATCTTGTGTATTTCTCCCAGCAACTGACCACACTAGAGTCTTGGAGACTCTTGACACCAGATGAACTATATACAAATAGAAACCCTCAGCAAGATATCAAACTTTTGAAAACTAAGAGGAATGGCATGCTACCCAGGAATGTTCCTGAGGAAGACCAATGTGTACGACAATGCTTTTCTCATCTCAAACCAAGGAGTCCAGAAGGAAGTGACATAATATGATAAAAAGAACTGCCAAGCATGGAGTCTAGATCAGGCTCCTTGGGAATGTGATAACAACAAAATCAAAATGGGAAAATGCCAAGACAATGTTGCTGGTAGACCTTAAAGATTGGCTAAAGAAAGCTCTTCAACCAAAAAGAAAATGATGGGAATAGGAATCTCAGAGCACCAGGAAGAATGGTTAGCAATAGAGGACAGGAATATGTGTATCTGAATTAGCCCTTCTTCATGAGTTTATGAATTATATTTGATGACTGAAATGAAAAAGATAACAGATCTTCACCAATGATATTTACTTAAATACTTATTTTTATTATTTTTAAAATTATATATATGTATATACATACATACATATGGATATATGTGTGGGGGGAGGAGGGGCAGTGTAGCATGAATCTTAAAGAGTCTTATTAATAAAACAAACCTGGGCCAGGTATTGGGGTGAACACTGGAAGGTCAGAGAGACAGAATAAGCCACAGCTATCTCACCTCACCGGATCCTCAGCTGGTCTTGCTTCCTCAGACTGGAGGCCTCTGTGTCCTCATATCCAAATGGGCCTCAGCTGAACTGCTGCTTCTTGAAAGCCTGAATGCTTAACCAGGCCAAATGTTTCTCCAGGCCAAATGCTTCTCCAGGCCAAATGCTTCTAGTTTCTGGTCCTCACGCTTTATATACCTTTCTGCTTTCTACCACCACTCCCTGGGATTAAAGGCTGTGTCACCACGCCTGGCCATTTCCAATGTGGCCTTGAACTCACAGAGATCCAGAGGGATTTCTGTCTCTGGAATGCTAGGATTAAAGGCGTGTGCTACCACTGCCTATCCTCATGTTTAATATTGTGGCTGCTCTGTCTCTGACCCCAGATAAGTTTATTAAGGTACACAATATTTTGGTGAACACAATACCACCACAGGGCAGGGGTGTGTAAATGTGAGCACAAGTGCCCATGAAGTACAGAAGACAGAATCAGATCTTAAGGAGTTGAATTACAGGAGACTCTAAGCAACGTGATGTGGGTAGCCCCAGCGTGATTTTTAAAAGTGGCACAGCCACCTAAGTGAAAGAGTACTTTCAATGTTTCACTCAGTGGTAACATGTTGATGTTAGCAGACTGAAGCAAGTTACATATGTAATACTCAGAGCCATAGTACAAAAAACCAGACAAAAGAAATAACACTCAAAAGCACTTCAAGTCAGTTAATATAGAATCCAAAAAGTGTTCTAGTAAACTACAGCAAGGCAAGAAAAGAGCCAGAAGCCTGAGAACCAGAGAAACAAACGACACAGACCACACTGTGGCAGGCCTCAGCTCTGCCGCACTGCCAGGCAAAGCCCGGTCCATGGTTGGCGTTAGATAGCACAGGCCACACTTACCATTTGGCTTCCTGGAGGCTGTTCCCTGAAGGTCTGAGGAACAATCCTTGTGGGAAGCTCTGCCTGGACGTGGGCCTGGAGACCTTCTGCTGTGCTCCAGGCCGGGGCCCTGGACTGTGTGGTCAGCAGGAGGCTGTTTGCTAGGGGCTGCACCCTGTTTGCTGGGCTCGTTCTGGGGGCTGGGTGGACAGGGGAGAACTTGGGGTCTGGGATCTGTGCTCAGTAGTCCTTTCTGCTGTTCAGCTTCCTTCCTCTTGTTTTCCTCCTCCCGTTTTCTAGAAACAAAGCCAAAGAAGAAGAAAAAGTCAAAAGGGCCTCACCTGCTTGAGAGTCCTCAAGATGGACCACTATGTTGAGAAGAGCTACCACACCAAAGGATGGATATGGAAAGGCACATTTTCTAGGGCGGGCTTCTCTCTAAGTATACTAGCAACCACCTCCTCGTACCAGGCCTTATAGAATGTAGCCTAAAGCCATCACAGATCAGTCTGCATTGCTGAGGCATACACGGTCTAACCAGGTTACTGGAGTGTAATTTAGTGATCTTGCTGGAGCTTGTTCCCTAGCTGTACAGTGGCTTCTTGGATTAAGCAGAGATGTTTGGTTTCTTAAAAGAAAGAAATGACTGCCCAAACAATAAAATCTCATTTATCACCTGTGAGCACCCCTATTGTCCTGGAGATCCACAGAGATCCACCCCAGACAGCCTCACCTGGGTGTTTATGGAAAGGGCCAATACCACTCCCTGAAAGCTACTCTGTTCATCTGTGTTACAGGAAGAGCGAGGCTACCTCTCTGTGCCTAGTCATTTAACAGAACTCACCCAGATGTTTCTACCTTCTGAGATGTAACCGTGTCTCAACACTGGGTAGCACCGTCAATCACCTTGAGTGGCGTTTACTAGCATCTATGTGGTTCCCAGCCCTCAATCAGGACCGCTGTCCAGCTAGTCTACAGCAGCACATTCAGGTGTCAGCAGCTGGTGGAAGTGTGGCTACCACACCCTCCCCACCAAGAAGGATGGGGACCACCGAAACCATGGGCCAAAACCTTTCTCCCCTTAAGTTGCTTCTGTTAGTCATTTTGATCAGCACAGAAGTAACTAATACACAGTCCAGGGCTTCCATCTAACAAAGGGGGAAACTAAGCACAGAATGCATTCCAACGTGTAGCCACTGGGCTGACCCCAGGATAGCTATGAATATGGTCAAACACACTTGTGTATGACAATGTCATGTCACAATCTCAAAAGGTTAGGGGCTAGTGAGATGGCTCAGTGGGTAGAGGTGTTTGCTACGCAAGTGTGATCACCTGAGTTCGATCCCAGGAACCCACATGATGGCAGAAGAGACTGACCCCACAAAGCCATCCACTGACCTCCACACATGCACCAAGGTGTGTGCCTCTATACACACATACCATGTACACATATAAGATGGGGGAAAGGCAAATGAGACTGTCTATGAGGAGTCCTCAGAACCACTGCAAGGGCAGTAACTGAATGTTTATTTATTACATTCTTACCATATGCCACATAGTGTAAGGCACTGGAGATAGGAAGACAAAACATACAATCCCTGCTCTTAAGGAGCTGACAGTCGAGTGAGGGAACCAGATCCACACCTCCTGCAGACCAGAGGGAGACCTGGATGGGATGAGTGCTACACCTGAGGTGCCTACCCAGAGATGTGGGGGATGCAGGAGGCAGACGCTAATTAGACAGAGGCGGGAAAAGACTCTCATGAAGAATGTCAAAACCGGAGAGGAGTGAAGGGAGAGGTCACTCCAGGCCAGGGAAGAGCAGGAGCAAAGACTTGCAGCCCCGCTGGCCCCAGTCTTTGACTTAGAAGACATCTCGGAGGCCATCTGGCCGTGATTTTAAATTTCCCTTCTCCAGTACCTTGAGAGCTGACAACTGAGCTCCCGCTGGGGTGTTCCAGCGAGGGAAGCTGATTACAGCACCAGACAGAGGTCTGGCTGTAACCTTTCCCGTTGCTGTTGCTTAGTATCTGGGGCCTGTCAGATTCTATCCCTTCATTGTCTCTGAATAACAGGTGGAGTAATATTTGGTCTTTAACATCCTCTCCAGGGAGTAAGAAAATGTTGTGTGTCGGGGACCTTTGCCTTATAGAATGTTAGGGCTGAAAGGACCTTGGATATTCAGTCCAGTTTTAAAAAAATCTTTTGTGACTCACCAGCCACTTTGATAATGAGAGTAAAAAAAATCTGTAGCTCTTCTTTCTCAAAAATGGATATATACTCTTGACCTATGAAATGCTGCGTATGGGGGCTGGAGAGATGGCTCAGTGGTTAAGAGCACTGCTGCTCTTCCAGAGGACCTGGGTTCAATTCCCAACACCCATATGGCAGCTCACAACTGTCTGTAACTCCTGTTGGAGGGGATCTGATGCCCTCATATAGACATACGTGAAGGCAAAACATCAATGTACAAAAAATAAAAAGAAATGCTGTATATGGTCTTAGGACATTCCTAGAACCTTGCAGCCCACCTGATTAAGGAAACTTCTTTTCATTTACTGATGGGAAATTGAGGCTTTGAGGAGTTGGGTTGCATGAAGGAGACCACAGAAGCAACTCCTCATGGATTAGATGACTTTGTGAGCAAAGAGTGAGGCCCAGCTCAGCCCTGAAGAGAGCCTGATGAACTGGGGATGTTCAGGGGAGCAGGCTGCAACAAGAGCTAGTGTAAGACCAAAGGATGTCTGTGGTAGGAATGGGAGTGTCGTGAGCTCCTCAGAGTTTGTGAGAAAACATTTAGACTTTTCCCTTTGGTTTTGAGGGGTAGCTTCAAGGAAAAAAACAAACCTCTGGGGGCTCGAGAGATGGATCAACAGTTAAAAGCATGCAATGCTCTTGCAGAGGACCTGAGTTTGGTTCCCAGCACCCGATCAGGCACCTCACAACTGCCTGTAACTCTAAACCTAGGGGGATCCTATGCCTGTCTGGTCTCAGTGGGCACTTGTACTCACATGCACACATTCAGACACAGGCACACATGAATACATATAACTTAACAAAAAAGAAATGAAGTGTCAGACATAAACCTCACTGGTGGAATGTGCTGTCTTGGGAGAGCCAAAATTCCCTATCATTTGTTTTTTAGAAGACACAGAACTCCTTGTAGAAAGGACTTTAGCATCCCAAGGACCTGCTTGGGTGGCCAGGCTGAACTTACTTGTGTAACTTTACAAGGCTGTTTCAGTTTTTTTACTAGCCAGAAGGAAGCCCAGGTCTTTCATTGGGGTCAGGGAGGAAGAACAGAAAGTTTGAGATGATGGAACATTAAGTCCAAAGGTGTGTGGGATTGTAGTGAGAGAAAGGGACTTGGAGACAACACTGGCATTCAAGAACGACAGCTAGTGTAAAGTGGTGTGCCAGTGACCTGATGTGTTGGCACGCGACTACAGGATGGAAAGTGGAAATGGCCAGTGGGCAGCTGAAGATAGAGGATCAGAGTTATAGGAGGTAATGGTGTGAGACTGATAAAGGAGTTCTCTAGAGAGATGATCTAACTAAAAAATATTGTTTTAAGATAAGGTCTCTAACTATATTGCCAAGACAGGTCTTGAAGCCCTGGATTCACGTGACCCTTCTGCATCACCCTCTGGAGTAGCTGGAACTACAGACTGCATTTCTGGTCTGACTCTAATTTAATTTTAAGAAGGGGTACATTTCCAGCCGAAAACAGTAGAGCATGTGCAGAAGTCAGAAGAGTAGGGCTGAGCTCAGTGTGGAGAGGGTACAATTCAAAAGATGGAGGAAGGAAGAGTGAGTGAGAGGAGAGTTAAATAAGACCCTGTGAAAAGAAGGCTTCAAGGAAGATGGGTGATTGATACAAACAAGGTTCTGTTTAAGTCTGACTTCCACTTTATGCTCTGGCAGGCAAATTATAGACGGTTTATTTTGGAAGCAACATAGTGCCCTATGAGTTATGAAGTGCTTTTAAATTAGTGTGGGTATTTCTTAAATAGGACTTTCTAAAATACCTCTTAGAAAATATATCTGCAATCTTGTCTCTCCCAACTCCTCCATCATGAACTAGAGATCAGTTTCCTTTATGTTTAATGAGTCCCTTTCACCTACTCACTTTACAAAGGTGATTCCTGATGTCCAAACATGGTTAAGTAAGAAATGGACATTGAGATAATGTCATGTGCCTGACACACCTTCATTAAAGACTTAGCAGCAGAATTCTGGGTTTTATTTCTTAAAGCAATATCTCAAAGACAAATCAAACAACGAATCGGACTTTAAGAAATAACTGTTGAGAGTTAAAATGAAACTGAGAGCCGTCTCCAAGACCTTCAACCCGGGGTCCACATAGTAATGAGTGCAGGAGCTGGGGGTCCACACAGGATGAGTGGGGAGGTGGGGGTCCACACAAGGATGAGTGGGGAGGTGGGGTCCACACAAGGATG
>CABHPR010153101.1:30338-56076 GCA_902168415.1 Peromyscus melanophrys
CACACAAGGATGAGTGGGGAGGTGACGGTTGAAATCTATGAACTCTGCTTCCAACAGTGACACCAGTGAAAGAATGTCTGTAAATGATGAACAGTAGACACTGTGGCTTTTCCAGGCAAGCCTAGCTACCATTTAAGAGTTCTGAGCCATGCGGTGGTGGCACACGCCTTTAATCCCAGCACTTGGGAGGCAGAGGCAGGCGGATCTCTGTGAGTTCAAGGCCAGCCTGGTCTACAGAGCGAGATCCAGGACAGGCACCAAAACTACACAGAGAAACCCTGTCTCAAGAAAAGAAAAGAGTTCTTAAATGTTAACTTCAGAAGCTAAACATTAAAACAAAAAGACCCTTTCTTCCATGGTAGAGGACCTCATTGGAATGACAATGACAGAGATGGTTGGTCCGGCATTTTCTAAAATTTCCTTTCTGTTTCAGACTTCTGGACTAGGATACTGAAGTGCATGTTAGGAAAAGAAAAAAATGTAAAGCACAATGCAGTTTAAGGATGCCAATGCTTTAAAGCTATTCTCTAGACAGGAGATCGCACAGTGCTGAGTCCCCAGCTCTGCACTGATCAACAGTATGTCTGTCCAAACTTGTGGTCCCTCTGGGAGAGGAAGAAGAGGTTTCTAGTGCAAACTTGGGAGTCTCTACAGACCTGAAGGATGCCCCCAATCAGGTAGTCTACCTCATCACACATCACAGGGGAAGAAATAAGAGCTGGAGAGAAATGCTGTCTTGATCAGGCTGGTTTTGCATTCTGCTGTCCCCCCGACCCCCTCTTACTCTGCTGGGAAAGGAGTATGGGAAAGAACTCAAGCCTCCTGTCTCTACAAATGAAGCAGAATGGGTTTGGATGAACAGAATCCCTTTTCCTGTTGATGCAATGTCAGCCATGCTGCTTTGTAGAGTTGTGTTTCACATTCAGGTGTATATGACTGAATTCTGCAGTCAAATCCTCTACCACTGAGCTATACCCCCTTTTTATAATTTATTTTCATTTCATGTGCATTGGTGTTTTACCTGCATGTGTGTCTGTGTGAGGGTGTCAGAAGACCTGGAACTGAGTTACAGACAGGTGTGAGCTGCCATGTGGCTGCTGGAATTGAACTCAGGTCCTCTGGAAAAGCAGCCAGTCCTGTTAACTGCTGAGCCATCTCTCCAGCCCCATGACTGAATTCTGGAGGAAGATTCTTACATGTTAAACTGGAATTTATGGAAATACAATAGTCTCTATAGGTTTGCTTTCTTTAGTTTCTATTTCTCAATGTAACCTGGGACTAAAATAGTAAACAGAAAACTCTAGAAACAACCAATTCCTACGTTTTAAATTTTGTGCCATTCCAGGCAACCTTGTGTTCTGAGGATCATTGCTATGGTGCCCCAGTGCTGTGTTTAAGCAACCTTCATGTGTGATAATGCCTCTGAAGCACAGGAGCAGAAATGCCCCAAAAGTCAGATCTGCTGCAGAGGGCTTTCATTAAATGAAAGGTTTAAAAAGTGTGTAAGATATTTTGAGAGAGAAAGAGACCAGATTCTTGTAACTTCATTATGCTCTATTGTTGGGTGGTTCTACTGTATTACTGCCTTAATCCCTTATTGAGCCCAACATGTGAGAAACACTTTATTATGGGCACATATGAACAAGAAAAAGTAGCATGTCCAGACACTGCTCAGCTCATGCTAATATTGAATATCCTAAGACATCCAGAGAACATCAGAGTTTAGGGACACGGGGCACTGTGTAGCATCAGCTGTTCGCTCAGGACTGAGGCTGAGTGGAGCGGAGGCTCAATACTGTCACTCAGTGACATTAGAGTCTCATCCTGGGGAAATATCAAATTTCAAGGTATCATTTCTGAATCCTGAATTCATCACTTTCACAACATCTTAGGTCCAAAACTGTAAGTTGAACTATCACAGTCTGAGGGATATCTGTACATGTTTGGGTGCTATCCAAGGTGTCAGGCAACCACTGGGAGTCTTAGAATCATTCCCATTAATGCAGCCCCCTTCTGGTACAATATTCCATCCCATGGAAATATGTCACGTGCACTGTCTCCTTACCGTTGTCACTCACACGCAGAGGACTTTTGTGTGTAGAGGCTTTAGGCTGACAGAATGAAGACAGCCGTTTTAAGAGAGGAGAGAGTCCATGCTGACAGTGGCAGTGCACACCTGTGCATCCTGCCACCAGTAGGGGATGAAGCAGGAAGGCCAGGAGCCGAAGACCAGTCTGGGCTACATAATGAGAACATGTTTAGAAAGGGGGTTGGGGATGGGCTGAAGGATGCTTAGTCTGTAGGTCACTTGCCTTGTAAACATGAGGTCCTAATCTAGGTACTCAGAACCTATGTACAAATCCAGACATGGTATCATCCTCTTGGAAACCCAGTGGTAAGTATGTGGAGACCGGAGGATCCTTGAGGCTCACTGGCTAGCTAATCTAGCCTAATTGGTGAGCTCCAGGCCAATGAGAAAGCCTACCTCAAAGGAGGTGAACAGTGTTCCTGAGATTGACACCCAAGGCTATCCTCAGGCTTCCACTCACTGTGTGTACATGTACATAAGAACACACATACATGTATATACATACATGCATAAGATAAAAAAGAGTGAAATATGCTGTTTCCTGGGATACCAACTGTGGTGGCTATACTTGGTTGTCAATTTGACTACATCTAGAACTAAAACCCAAAAATGGATGACACACCTGTGAGGGATTTTTGCTTAATTTGAAGTAGGGAAAATCTAGTTTTAATCTAGATCTTTGAAGCAAGAAGACACACCTTTAATTCAGATCTTTTGAGCTGGGAAAAGACATGCCTTTAATGCAGATCTAATCTGGAAGCCTATATAAGGACATGGAAGAAGGAAGCTTTTGCTCTTTGCCTGCTTGCCCAGGACTTGCCAGTAAGTCCATTTCTTCACTGGCATTACAGCCGACTTCTTTGGGATTCCAGTGTCTACTGAAGACCAGCTCACACACCCAGCCTGGTGGACTGAGCAAGCCAGTAAGCAGCACCCATCCATGGCCTCAGGGTCAGTTCCTGCCTCCAGGTTCCTGCCCTGCTTGGGTTTCTGTCATGACTTCCTTTGATGATGAACTATGTTGTGGAAGCATAAGCTGAATAAACTCTTTCCTCCTCAAGTTGTTTGGTCATGGTGTATTGTCACAGCAATAGTAACCCTAACTAGGACACCAACTACTTCAGTGTCTTCAGAGTCACAGAAGGTGATGTGTTCCTGCAAGATTCCCTATGGAGGGCTGACTCTATGGTTAACATTCTAGTACATACTATCTTTTCATTCCTCACCAAGTATCTTACTCTATTATTTTTTTTAATGGTTCTTTATAATTGTGGGAAAAACAGAAAAATTCAAGAGCTGAGGACTCAAGATACAGCCAGGGTAGCCTTCAGGAACACTTGCCTACAGCTCCATTGGTAGAGTATTTATTAATATATATATATATATATATATATATATAATAAGTTTCAGATGTTTAGAATACTTTTGTAACAGTTATCAACCAAAGATTGGAAATTTTCACAAAAAATACCATGTATTGAATATTGTGACACTTTTCATTGTCATTATTTGCTAAATAATATTTTGTAACAATAATTTACATGACATTCATATTATATTAGGCATTGTAAGTAATCTATAGATGACTTAATATATATGGGAAAGTAGGTGTAGGTCACATGCAAATACTCCGCCATTTTATGTAAGAGTTCTGGGCAGTCACTCATCTTGGTATCCGAAGGAAGTCCTGCCCCCCATGCCCCCTCCACATGCACATGGGACAAGTATTTACACAGGTTTGTTAGGAAATGGGGAGGAAGAACTATGGTGATATTTCATTTGTACTGAAATGTGATTTTATTTGTATATTAATAAAGTTGCCTGGGGGTCAGAGCTAATAGCAAACCATAGCAGAAGCTGGGCGGTGGTGGCAGAGCTTTAATCCCAGCACTTGGGAGGCAGAGCTAGGCGGATCTCTGTGAGTTCAAGGATACAGCCAGCATGGAGATACACGCCTTTAATCTCAATACCAACCATAGAAGACCTGGAGGTCTGTACAGACAGGCAGTGACGAGGAGGTCATGTGGTTGGGTTTACAACCAATGAGAAGGCAGAACAGAAAGTCAATAAAAGGACAGACAGACAGGAAGTAGGCCTCCTGCTGAGGAGAAGGACAGCAGTGGCAGTGAAGGGTAAGGTTTTTAGCTCTTAGCTATTGCTCTGACCTCTTGGGCTGTTAACTCTGCATTTGGCTCTGTGTTTCTTATTTAATAAGATGGTTCATCTACAAAGAACCAGTTATTTACACATGTGGTTGCTTTCGTTAAATCAAAACTGGACTTATATTCATTTAGTAAAAGTTGGCTAGACATTAGTTTCTTTCGATTGTGGGAGCCCACAAAGGTTTCCTAGTAAGATCTGAGCTTGCTTTACACAGCAGTGCTGCATTAGGGGATGGCTTGATCACGCGCATGGTCACCAGGTGCCTGGCATGGTCTGCACTTGGCTGTGCTGGGGGGAGGTCTTTTGCCCCACCCCTTGGCATCACTTTAAAAAGCCCTTTAGAAGAGACAGAAGGGGCTGGTGGATTAGGATCCAAGCCCTCCCGAGCTATCCTGTTTCTAACCGTCTCTCTCCTCTACACTTCCATTCATGCACTTCTCACTTCTCCCTCCTCAAGAGTATCCTGGAGGAAAAAGAGGGAGCAGGTCTCCTTCATTCAATAAAACAAGAAGGGGTCTGGGGAGATGGATCAGTTGGTAAAGTGCTTGCAGCTCAAATATGACTACCTGAGTTTACTCCCTAGAACCTCTATTTTAAAAAAGCTGGCAGAATGTGGCTGTGCACTTTTATTCCCAGCACTCAGGAGGCAGAGGCAGGCAGTTCTCTGAGTCCAAGGCCCACCTGATCTATATAGGAGACCCTATCTAAAAAAAAAAAAAAAGGCTGTACATAGTACATTGCACATGGTAATTCAGTGCTGAGGAGGGGGACACAGGCAGATCCTGGGGAATTCCTAACAGCCAGGCAGGCTAATCTACTTAGCAAGCTTCAGGTCAGTGAAAGAAACAGTCTGGCACCTAAAGAATGACACTTGAGGTTGTCCCTTGGCCTCTACAAGCATGCACACATGTGCACCTGCACACACACACACACACACACACACACACACACACACACACATCTTGCCTGAAAGCCAGGAGGGGCAAGAAGCTAAGTTCTTTCTTGGTAGCTTACTCTAGTTAGCAATCTCACCCTAACTTTCTGCCAAGGTTGCAGCATCTAGAACAACAGGGACGGATCTATCAGGAATACTGGATGGAGGTTGGGCGTTCCTCTTTCCATCAGTCCTCTGAAGATAGAGGAGAAGGCAGAGCAAGAAGGTGACAGAGGAACTGATTCATCCAGAGAGTTCTGCCCCTCCCACCTTCCACCCAGCTTCCCTTCTCAGCTGAGAGCTACCTGTGTGGCTCACACTTACTTAGCTGCAGCGTCTTTTCTCAGCTGTTCGTGCTTCATGAGGAGGTTCTTCCGGTCTCGGAAGGCTTTTCTGACCTTGTATCCTTTGTAGACAGCTTGGATTTTGAAGGCAGCAATGTCTTGTATAGCTGCAATGGACAGGGCACCATGTTCCAGCATGAACTGGATCACCTCATGGCGCTCACCAAGCAATGCATAATCAAGGGGTGTGTACCTGAAGCAAGAGGAAGATTGGTTTTGAATGGACTGTGATTCAAGGCACAGTGAAACTACATTAGCATCTGGCAGAAAGACGCTTGTTCTACCATGGGCTATTTTGCAGGCAAAACCTTCCAGTCTGCTCTCCTTTCTTCTCTAAAGAGAAACAAAACAAAACAAAATAAGAGGCTGGAGGCTCACCTTTGTGTGGCTGAACTCTGGGAGCTGGCTCACAAAATAGTTCTCAACCTTCCTAATGGTTGCAATCCTTTAATACAGTTCCTCATGTTGTGGTGACCCCCAACCATACAATTATTTTATTGCTACTTCGCAACTGTAATTTTGCTACTGTGATGAACTGTAATGTAAATATCTGGTATGCAGGATATCTGATATATGACCCCTGTGAAAGGGTCATTTGACCCCCAAAGGGAGCATGACTCACAGGTTGAGAACCACTGAGCTAGAGGCTATAAGAACATGTGACTACTTCCCTTTCTCCCATGTGCCAAGTGATTCCTACACCTCTTTGGAAAGGCTCTCCGAATCATTTTTCTGTAATTACTGATAATTAGTGCTTATGAAAAGAAGCCTATTTCCAGACAGGGGGGACTGATTTCATGATACTGAGGGTCCCTGCAAGTCGCTGCAGGTGAGCTGGATTGTTGATTAAATGGTGTGGTAAAGCCAGGTAGCCACTTGGGTAAAAGAGATTTTTTTTTTTTGGTTGCTTGTTTGAGACAGGGTTTCTCTGTGCAGCCATTAAAGCTATGTGTGACCATACCCATCTAAAAAGAGCCCTGTATATTGCTTCATATACCAAAATAGTACAGATGGAGCAAAGATCTACACATAAAAAACCATGCAGGCTGCTGGGTGTTGGTGGCGCACGCCTTTAATCCCAGCACTCGGGAGGCAGAGCCAGGCGGATCTCTGTGAGTTCGAGGCCAGCCTGGGCTACCAAGTGAGCTCCAGGAAAGGCGCAAAGCTACACAGAGAAACCCTGTCTCGAAAAAACAAAAACAAAAAACAAACAAACAAACAAAAAACATGCAGGTACTAGAGGATCCATGGAAGACTGAAGGAGACCCTAATAGTAAACAGGAAGTCCTTTCTAAAAAAGTGATATGAAACTTAAAAATCATAAAACCAGTAAATGTGACTAAGTAATAAAACATTACAAGGAAAATCATCATTTAAAAAAGACCAGTGAATATATTATTTAAATGGTACATTGTAGTTGGTTGTTTTTACTCTTTGGGCCCCACAACCCAGCTCCCAAATAAATACATGGAGACTTACTCTTACTTATGAATGTCTGGCCTTAGCTTGGCTTATTTCTAGCCAGCTTTTCTTAACTTAAAGTATCCCATCTAACTTTTGCCTCTGGGATTTCCCCTTTCTCTATTCTATATGTCTTTCTTTCCTTTTTACTCCATGGCTGGTTGTGTGGCTGGCTCCTGGCGTCCTCCTCTCCTCCTTTTCTCACTTCTCCCTTCTTTCCTCTCTCTCTCTTCTTCCTTTTATTCTGCCTGCCAGCCCCGCCTATCCCTCTCCTGCCTTGCTATTGGCCATTCAGCTCTTTATTAGACCAATCAGATGTTTTAGGCAGAGTAACACAGCTTCACAGAGTTGAACAATGCAACACAAAAGAATGCAACACATATTTAACTAATATTCCACAGCAGTATGCATCTTAAGATGAGATGGGATAAAAGAACAAGGACTGAAGTAAAATAATCTCTGGATGATGGCAGTAATGTCACTTCTAACCTCAGACCTGATCTTCTAGGGTCTTAACCATCCTCATCTGTTAGAGAAATGAATGGGGAAAGTGGATAGTGAATGGAAAGGTGCTTACCCTGTGTCCAGCATGCAGCAGTCCCTACATGTCAGCTGCTGCTCAGGACCCATACTGCAGCAGGGTTTATGGTACCACAGTAACCGGCCATAAACACTTCCATAGGACCCAAGCTCACATTTACTCAGTGACAACTGCACACTCAGGCCACGTCCACAGGGTGACTGAGGGAGTCAACACAATCATAAACCATGAGCTGACTTAAGTGGGGAAAAGGATATGATGATAGGGATATAAGATTAGAATTAGAAAATCACATAATGACTACTGAAAAGAAAATCTCTCTTCAAAACTCACTTAACAGTCACAGTAAGGCATAAAAGGAAGAGGTTTTTGGAATAAGGGTGGATTGGTTGCTTCAGGAAGGAAACTGAATTCAGAGCCTGTGTTGGGTGAGTCACAGATCCATGTATGGTTTCCTTACTGAAGCCTCAACAACTGAACAACAACAATGACAACAACAACAACAACAACAACAACAACAACAACAACAAAACTGTCATTTCAGAACACCTCAATTTGGGAAACAGAGGCCCATAAATAAGTAGTCTCAGACAATATTTATAAATAGATGTTATTTGTAAATTCAGAAGAACTAAGAATCTCTTCTGACTGCACATCCACTGATGAAGAGATGTTCAGAGAGCCACTCAACACAGGGCAGTGATGTCAATTGACCTTTAAAAGTCACTAAATGCAACATCTTCATTTCATAAATAAATAGAGACCCAGGACAATTAAGCAACTTGCTGACAATTATGCAACCAGTTTGTACAGAATGTAGATTATAACTAATTGTAAGTAGCTCCCAGTTTGGTAAAACCTCTTCTTCTATCAACTATTGAATGCATTCCAGTAGAACAGAACTGCTTATGAGATCAATTTGCATACAACACGTGTATTTAGTAAGCCTAACAATTTTTCTGAAAGTACTAATATGTAGTATTTGTCACAAAAATCTAGACTGGGAATGAGAAACCTGTGTGACCCTGGGCTGTCAATTAACTTCTCTGAGTTTGTTTCCTCATCCATAAAACAGGGTGAAAAAAAGAGGAAGGAAACGCAGATCTCTTAGGCTATCCTGGATTGAAATCTAACATCTTAAATATTTTTATTATAAAAAATTATATTTCATTAAGAGATATTTCAAGTATAAAATATTCAGAAGAAATGCAACAATTTTCCATACTTTCAAAACCCAAATTTAAGAACCAGAAAGTTTTTTTTCTTTTTGCTATGTTTACTTCTGTGGTAGTTTGAATGTAATTGGCCCCATAATCCCATAATCTCAGGGAGTGGCACTATTAGGAGGTGTGGCTTTGTTGGAGTGGGTGTGGCCTTGTTGGAGGAAGTATGTCACTGTGGGGGCAGGCTTTAGGGTTTCATATACTCAGGATACCGTCCAGTGTGTCATTGATTTCCTGTTCCCTTCAAGATGTAGCACTCTCAGCTCCAGCACCACCTCTGCCTGCATGCTGCCCTGCTTCCTGCCATGATGGACTGAACCTCTGGACTGTAAGCCAGCCACCACAATTCCTTTATAAGAGTTGCCATGGTCATGGTGTCTCTTCACAGCAATAGTAACACTAACTAAGACAACTTCTTTCAATTTCTTCCTTTTAATTTTTTGCTTAAGTATTTTGAGGCAGATTGTAGAGTCCTGTCAGTCTATTTCTATGTCTCTATGTGTCTCATCATTCATCTACACATGATACAGGCACAGCCACAAGGATCATATGCTAACAAAATTAGCAGGGATTTCTTAGTAAAACACAACTCTCAATTCCTCAACTGTCTCAAAATGTCTTCTTTTAATCATTGATTTATTCAAATTGGAATTTTTAATCAAATCAACCCTAGTTCCAGAGAGACATAATCCAAATATCTAGCCAGGTTTCAAGATTGAAGCTTATATCTAGTGTTTAAGCAACTGACCATGGTGTTGTTATTACCATTCTATCCCAAATTCCATTTAGCAACATTCAGGCATTGTGAATATTCCCGTTGACACGAGAGAGTGGCTGTCAGATAGCTATTGACTGAGAGACGGCAGAAGTTGGCAGAAATGATGTCTATTTGGGGGACATCACTTGGTCAGTGTCTATGCACAAGAAATAGAAATTAGCACTACACTGATGGTAACCAGCCAAGAAACTGTATAGACACCGAGAAGAGATAACATACAATTGGACTTGCCACATGGGAATGGGCTGATGAGTTCAGCAGAGTGCTCAAACCAGAATGTCAATAAACATAAGCTGCAGTGCCAGCTTCTGACACGTGTGTATTAAGGTGCATGGCTGGGAAAACACTGAGACAGACTGTGAGGGACGGCCACTCTCTCCAGGACATTTTTTCATTGTTTCTTTACAAAGAGATCAGCTAGGAAATAAACACTGTTAGAGCAAATTCTTCTTTTTAATCACTTCTACACTTCACAGACACTAATAAATTTTGTGATTGGCTTTAGGAAATAAGCATCTTCTTTTTAATTAATTGATTGATGATGCTGCTGTGCATATGCATGTGTGTGAATGTGGGTGAGCAAGTGCCATGGTACAATGGAGAGCAGAGAACAACTTCCAGGAGCTGGTTCTTTCCTTCTACCGTGGGCTCTGGAGTGCTTTTACTTGCTAAGCCATCTTTCTGGCCCAGAAGTTCTTCAAAGAAATCACTAATTTGGGAAATTCTTATCTTTCCCTTCTGTTTTTCATTTGGAACTTAAAGAGAGGCACCTTCAGTTTTCTTGCTAACACAGAAAGACTCTGGAAGACGTTTGAAAGCCTGATCACAAACTTAGTCACCATCTACAATTTATTAGAATCTTCCCAGAGCCAAGATCCTCAGAATCTTTCCTGCATAGATTTCCCTTTGTATCTGGTCCTTTTTCTACCCATGCTGGGGATGGAGCCCATAGCTTAGCATATGGTAGGCAGGCAGTCGAAACTGAGCTACACTCCCACCATGTCTGAGCCTTTGTATTGGGCCAGAGTCCTTGAGTGACAACCCTAGCATATCTCTGTGAACCATATTATTCAAGAAGGCAGTATTTATAGATATTTATAGATGGTCAGCTTTCATCTCGGCTTCTCCATGTTTTCAGACACATGACAGCAGCCTCTTGTCCACTAACTAACTATATCCTCACCACTAATAGAAACAGTTTAAATATGTAACTCATTCTGCTCGTCTAGATGAATTCCTGGGCCTGGTCATTCAGGATTTCACGGGCCATATGTTAGGCACAAGCTTGAAGAAGGTCCTTTTCCCAATCTGTAAATGTGAATCTGTCATAAGTAGTACCCAAAGTTTTGGGCAAGTGCAAAACTGCCATGGTTCTAAGTGAACACTACATGGAAATGTGCTCTTTCCTCTGGCTCAGGATAGCTTGGTACAATGCTTCCTTATGAGTATACTTACTATTTCTGAACCAATATCTCAACTTGAGATTTTTTTCTTCATCTGAAAGGAAGGATGTGAGATGAACAACACTACACTCCCCTTCTCAATCAATAGCTTACCTCTCCTCATTGTTCTCCATCTGATTAGGGAAAGCAGCAAAATCCAGCAGTAATTTAATTGCATCAAGGTAGCCATTATTACAGGACCAGTGCAAAGCTGTTCGTCCCTGCAGGTAAAAACAAATCAACTGTACCGGAGTAAGCAATTTCAGCACATCATAACTCAGAAGAAACAATTTCTCCTCAGACTGATCAATAACAAAGAAGGGATACTGTGAAGTACGTAATAGAGAAAAAAGATGCTTCTTAACCACAGTGATCACAATGAACATGTTTGTCAAAGGGCATCATGCACTGTCCATGGTGAGACCTGAGGAGGAATCGAAATTGCTCAAAGAATATTCCAACCAAGAATGCAAACTCTGACTTTCACTGCAAGAAAACAGAAGGCAAACCCAATATGAGTCAAATTCAATAAAATAAATGGTGGGATGGCTATTCTTGGTTGTCAACTGGACTACATCTGGAATGAACTTAAACACAAGTGGCTAAGTACACCTGTGAGGGATTCTTCTTAGTTAAATCATTTAAAATGGAAAGATTCCCCCCCCCCCATCCAGATTTTTTGAGGTGGGAAGATCCACCTTAAATCCAGGCCACAACTTCTGCTGGCAGCCTATAGAAAGGACATGGAAGAAGGAAGCGTATTCTCTGTCTGCTTGCCCACGTTCTAACTGACAAGTTCATTCCATCACTGGCATTAAAGCCTACTTCTTCAGGATTCTGGTGTACACGGAAGACCAACTAAGATACCAGTCTTGTGGACTGAACAACTACTGGATTCTGGGACTTTCTGTTGGTAGACAGCAATGTAGGACCACAGCCTGAAAGCCACTCTAGTAAATCCTATATACATTTCAGTTCTGTTCTATCGGTTCTGTTCTTCCAGTGGACCCTGACTAATACAAATGGCAGCTACTTAAGTATGGATAAAGAAAATGTGGTATATTCACACAATGGAGTATTACACAGCGGTAAAAAATCAATGACATCATGAAATCTGCAGGCAAATGGATGGAACTAGAAAAGATCATCCTGAGTGAGGTAACCCAGACCCAGAAAGACAAACATGGTATGTACTCACTTATAAGTGGATATTAGCCATAAAGTAAAGGATGACCACGCTACAATCCACAGACCCAGAGAAGCTAAGTAACAAGGAGGGCTCAAGGGAGGACGCATGAATCTCACTGTGAAGGGGAAATAGAAGAGACATCACAGGTGGATGGAGGGAGGGGTCTTGATTGGGGTGGGTGGGCATGGGAACAGGAAGGATCAGGTCAGGGGAGGATGGAGAGAGAGAGGACTGGGAAAGACAACTGGAAGGGGGGTGCATCTCTGGGATGAGCTAGAAACCTAGTACAATGGAAATTCCCAGGAATCTATGAGGGTGACCCTAGCTAAGCAATGGGGGATACAGAGCCTGAACTGGCCATCTCCTGTAATCAGGCAAGACTTCTAGTGGAGGGATTGGGACTCCAGCCCAGTCACAAACCTTTTGACTTATATTTGGCCTGCCTACAAGATATGCTGGGGTAAAGGTGGCACAGAAATTATGGGAATGGCCAACCAATGACTGGTCAAGCTTGAGACTCATGCCATGAGAGGGAGCCCACCCCTGACACTGCCCAAAGGGCCAGGACCCAGAGGCTGGACAGCCCAGAGACCTAGAATAGAACCAAACATGATGGACAAAAAAAAAGTCAATGAAATGATTCCTAACAATATTCACCTATACTTATAGATTGGTGCCTAGCCCAATTGTCATTAGAGAGGCTTCATCCAGTAACTAATGGAACAGATGCAGAGACCCACAGCCAAACATTAGATGGACCTCGGGGAATTCTGCAGAAGAGGAGGAGGAAGGATTATAGAAGCCAGAGAGGTCAAGGATGCCACAAGAAAACCCACACAATCAACTGACTTGAGCTCATAGGGGCTCACAGAGACTGAATCACCAACCAGAGAGCTTACATGGGACTGACCCAGGCCTTCTGCATGTATGTTACAGTTGTGAGGCTTGGTCTTCTTGTGGGACTCCTAACAGTGGGAATGGGGGCTGTCTGTGACTCTTTTGCCTGCTTTTGGGACCCATTCCTCCTACTGGGTTGCCTCATCCAGCCTTAATAGGAGAGGAGGTGCTTATTCTTACTGCAACTTGATATGCCATGGCTGGCTGACATATATATACACACATACACACATATATGTGTATCTATATATGCATGCATATGCACACACAAAAATAATTAAATGTAGAAAAAAGGAATCTCAAGAAGGCATGAAGCACTGTAGAAGAGAAGTAAGGTCTTTATAATGCTGAAGGAGTCAGAGCCCAAATATGTACACATCTAACACAGCTTCCAAACATATCAGACAAATGGACTAAATTAAAGGGAATTAGAGCCAGCATCATAATGACAGAGTTTGAAAAATGTTTTAAAATCTTATTTATTTTTCACAGTGGTAGATTTTAAGTTGCTTTATTTTATCTATTTTTGTTGTTGTTGTTGTTGTTGTTTTATTTCTGAGACAGAGTTTCTCTGTGTGACAGTCCTGGGTGTCCTAGAATTCGCTTTGTAGACCAGGCTGGCCTTGAACTCACAGAGATCCACCTGCTTCTGCCTCCCAAGTGCTGAGATTAAAGGTGTGCACCACCACTGCCCAGTAAGTTGCTTTATTTTGTAATGGCTGATGTTAGAAACATGTAAGAGAGCACTGATGATATAGAAGACGTAAGTAACACAACCTGAAGATTGGTATTTAGACATAAAACATTGCATTAAACAATGACAGAATTAGAACTCTTCTCAATTATATATGCAGCATTTACCAAAATAAGCCATATTCTGGACCATGAAGTCTCAAAAGAATAACACCCTTCTCTGCAAAGATGTCTATAACCTAACTTCTATAACCCTGACTTGTGATGCTACATAGAAAAGCAGCTGTCCTGAGAGGGGCAGATCACTCTGGATTATCTGTGCTGTAATCACAAGGGTCTTTCCAAGAGAAAGAGGGTTGGGGAGTAGGTGTCAGTGACTCAACTAGCCCTTGCCAGCTCTGACGATGGAGGAGTATGGCCATGACTTAAGCAGCCTCTAAATGCTGGAAAAGTTAAAAATAAAAAAAACCGCTTTCCCCCAAGGTCTCCAAAACAAGGCAACCCTGTTGTACTGTGGTGTCTTAGTCCAGTGAGACTGGTGTGGTACAGTGACATAATTAATTTGTGTTGGATGTTTGTGCTAATTTATCACATGAGCAATAGGTAACTAATCTATTAAATTATGGTTGAGAAATAAGGAAATATCCAGCTGCCTGTAAAATAAACAATAGACTCCCAAATAATGTGCAATCTAGCAAATAAAGCAAAGGAAAAAGAGGAAAACACACCCACTATATGGCAGCGAAGGTGTGACTTAACCAAAAGCAGGCAGTACAGCTAACGCAGGCTTAGAGGAGGCAGGCTGACACAAAGATTACAACTTAATGTTCATCTGAAGACTCTAACGTCCCAGAACTCAGGAGGCCAAGCCAAAAGATCTCCAGTTGGGGTCAGCCAGAGGCAAATAACAAGTTCCAGGATGGGCTACAAGGTGGGATTCTGTCTTTGAAAGAAGAGAATTTTTTTTAAGCGAGCACCTATAATCCTAACACTTGGGTTCAGGAGGTGAGGGTGGGAGGATCAAGAGTTTAACATCACATGTGGCTACACTGGAAGCTCAAGGCTAGCCTTGGGTTCATGAGACCATGTCTTAAAAACCAGTCCCTGCCCACCAAACCAAGAGTAAGTCAAACCTGCGGAAAATGGGTGGCAGGGAATAAAGATGAGAGAAAACACCATTCAAAAAGCAGATGTGCTCAAAATGCAGAAAGTCAGCAAAGACAGATGTCCTTGGAAGGGTTGAAAATGACAGGTGGAAAGTTTAAAGAAAAAATAAGGAGAGAGATAATACATATTACCAAGGTACACACTTAATGGGGAGTCCTAAAACATAATATAGACAAGTGCAGATATGATCAACTTTTTATAAATACAACTAAAATTTTGAATAAAATGGACAAATTTCCAACCAACTGCACTTACCAAAGCTGAAAGAAAATTATTAGGAAACAGAATAGTCTAATAGCCACTTACAAGCTGGATCAGTTATTAACAAATTATACATTAAGAAAATTCCCAGGACCAGTGAACTTCAACAACAAATTTTTCCATATACTTAAGGAAGATATAACATCAATCTCATGCAAATTCCTGAAGAGGGAATACTTTCTAGCCCTTTTTTATAAGATCAGAAACTCCTTCCTACACAAACATGACAAGTAATAAGAAAGGGAAATTATCATGAACATAAGACACAAAGTCTTAGAATATTAGTAAAATCCACCCACATCTAAAAGTAACACTACCCTGTAAGTGAGGTTTACTCTACAGGTGGAAGGCAGGTTTAACATCAGAACAAAATTTAGTAGACATGATCCACTTATCAACAGAAAAGAGAAGAGAAAGACGGGACCATGTTAGTAGATGCACAAAGAGTATTTCATAAAAATCTAACTACGATTTTTAAAAATTCTAAGCAACCCCAAATACAGTCTCATGCAATGGTGAAGTATTGGAAACTGGATCTCTGAGAAGCCAGAATGAATTAAAGATAGCCAGTATCACCAATTCTATTCAGAACTATCTGAGAGATCCTAGACAGCTCTAAATAGATGATTCCAAAATGCGATATATAAAAATGAATAGAGCTAGAAAGTTGCCAATAGAAGTATGTAAGAAACTGTCTAGGTGGCAAAACATAAAAGATATGCTAAATCATAAATGACACATTCCTCCTAATATAGGGACAAGGACCATAGTTTACATATTTTCCCTTTGTTCCTTTCAACTTTTAAAAGCATTTATTGCATTTACATATTTACTTATTTAGCATGTGTGCACACCTGTTCCATCATGCACGTAGTCAGCAGAGAGCTTCAGGAGTCAGTTGTCTCCTTCCCACTCACTCATTATATTATTTTTTTACATATAATAACGATCTTGGGCTGGACAGATGGCTCAGTGATTACGAGTATTTGACTGCTCTTCCAGAGGTCCTGAGTTCAATCCCCAGCAACCACATGGTGGCTCACAGCCATCTGTAATGGGATCAGATTCCTTCTGACGTGCATGAAGACAGAGCACTCATATACATAAAATACATGAATAAATAACAATCTTGGTAGAAACTTCCTGAATGGTTAATAGAGAATCTATTTTCTGACTTGGAAAACATGATTTATGCTAGTATTTTTAGAGTGAAGCCAGCCCTCCAAAAGTGAGTGCTAGGTAGTATGAATTAAATCCTATCTTAGGATTCTGATAGAATACACATACACACACACACACACACACACACACACACACACACACACACACATGTCACAGCGGATCACACTGTATAGCACTTGTTACTTTGATTCAGTAATCTCCTTAGAGGGATTATTCTAAGGGAACAATCCAAAGAAGAAAGATAAATTCATGAAGATGACTCTGGCAGCAGTGGAGAGGTGTCCTGTTAATTACTGAGCTCTTGAGTTTGTGTTAACAGCTTCCACTCTCAACTGGTGTCACTGCAGGGTGATGACTGGAGCTACCTGAGCTCCAGTTTCCTCAGCCGTAAAGTGGGGTAGGACAGTAACTACTTTACAGGATTGCTGTGAGTGTTGAATGAACTATCACTGAATATAAAGTGGGGAGGACAGTAACTACTTTACAGGATTGCTGTGAGTGTTGAATGAACTATCACTGAATATAAAGCTCTTGGCATATTAGGATATTAAGCAGTTATGATTATGAGAAAGATTATATATCAGCTGAGAAAATGCTGGTGCTAATTTTAAGTGAACAAAAGGTGGTTTGTAAGATCATATATGTGTACATATACATACATGCATATATTTTATAAACATTTAGAAAATTATTCTTAGTGTATATACATGTTAAATAATATACAGATATAAATGAGCACTAAAAGAAAATACTGACAAATGAAAATCATCTCTCTCCAAGTGATAAACTGTTGTACTTAATTCATAACAAAGAAGCAAACTATGCACCATGGAGCTGGGAGCAGCACATAAAGCTCAAGTTTCTACCTCTTTGTCTTGGATGTTGGGGTCTGCGTTGTTTTCCATGAGCACAGCCATGCAGTTGATGTACCCTCCGTATGCAGCACACTGAAGAGGTGTTCTTCCTGCATAATCCTGCACATTTGGGTTGATCTTATTTTCTATCAGTATCTGGCAGACATCGGCATTTCCCCCCAGTGCTGCCCAGTGGAGAAGAGAATGTCCGTCCTGGTCAACCAGATCTACCCTTGCTCCGCCTAGCAAAGCAAAATTGCAGTGGAAAAGTCAAATGTAGACAGCATTTATGAGAAGGAACAGAAGCTTACAATCATAACAATGTCCTTTGAAAGCTTTTTTCTCCCCAACACTTCTATGTATTCTACACTGTCAGCGTCAGAGCTTTAGAGTATCCCTTATGTTCTGGAGAGGTTGGGACTCAGTCTCTTTCAGCAAATGAATCTGGAGGTCTGGGGGCAAACTGATTATTCTGAAGTCAGATGTTCACCAGCAGGTGAGCTACAAGTACAGGCAGAGTTTTCTGGTGCCACTTGGGCACTCTTCCCCAACTTTCTGCCCCAGGGCTCTGTGTGTGAAGGAACTCGTGTTTCACAGCACGTGTGCTAGAGCGCCTGCCTGCCTTTTGTGAGAGACCCAATAGAAGCACTTGTATCCGTCAACTAACCTTTAATAAGTGTCTGAATCACATCCTTGTGCCCCACCTCACAGGCTCGGAAGAGTGGAGTATGTTTCATGACGTCAGTAGCATCTACTTGAGCATCATTGTCCAATAATAGCTTCACAGTGCTGACATGGCCAGAAAGGGCAGCAGCATGTAAAGCTAAAAAAGAAGCCAAAGCAAGTGATCAACTTTCAAAATTACCCTTTAAGTATGTTTTCCTTTCTTCCTCTTAGGATTTCCACCTCATTGTGGCTAAATGCAATCCAAGTCTCTCTCTTTCTCTCTCTCTTTCTGGACATATACGTGCTGCTGTGGGTATGTGCAAGGACGGTGAGGCCTGGTTGCACTCAGTGTTGTGCTGGAGGTGTTCTTTTCCTTCTGACTTGCAGTTGAGATTTCAGACAAAGAAGAGACTTTATGTTCACACTGGATGCTAAAAACCACAACTCTTAGTAACCAACACATAGTGGCAGGGCTCTTCTAATGAAGAAAAACTAAAGCAAGAGTCTGGAAAGAACTGATGGGAGGCTGTGAAGCAGTGAAGGGTCTAGAGTTATAGGAAGCGCTCTCTCACATGGGACATCAGTATGAAGTCATGCTACTCAACTTGAGAAAAGAGCATAAAAGCTGAGATTTGAGAATACATTTAAATATGCGCATCCCTCAAAACATATTTTGAAATGTTAGTAGTATACTAAATATGTGCAGTTTTTTGCATATGTATGTATTATGTGTTCAGGTGTACATACATGTGTGTGCACACGTGTGTTGAGGACTGAAGTTGACACTGGTATCTTCCTTGACTGTGTTCTACTTGCATATTGAGGCAGGGTCTCTCACTGACTCCAGAGGTCACCTTTTTGGCTAGTGGTTTCCTTGTCTCCACCTTCCATGCACAGGGATTACTGGTGGGCCTCCAAGCCCACTCACTTTTTCTGGCTCTCACACTTGCATGAATGAGGGCTTTACTCACTGAGCTATGTCTCCAGCCCCAACTCTGTATAGTTGCAAGCTCCATACTTTTTATATGAGAGTGGATGAGAAGACAAGTTTCTATCTGTGTCCAAGGCGCAGCAAAGCTGTAGACCACACGCTGGTGTTCACCTGGTAGGGGTACTAATTTTATATACAATACTTGTAAGAAATAAAGCCTTTGGAGTAAGAGCCTGGCAAACTCAAGCTTAAAAGGTGAAAAGCTAAGTCAAACAATATTATCTTAGGCACAGTGATCTCAAGTTACGGTCTTATAAATTTGATAGCACTGATCAATTTGGCATCTGAAGCAGGGTGAGCCCATGTGCCAGTTCCTACCTGTGCCTCCGTACTTGTCTGCCATGTTGATGTCAATGTCAGATTTTAAACTCAGCATCGTCCTGAGCACGTCATCACTGCCTTTCCCTGCTGCCCACATGAAGGATGTTCTTCCTTCCAGGTCGGAATCATCTTTCACTGAAGGATGCTTTAAAAACACTTGAACTGTTTCCTGTAAGAAAACTTCATTTGAAACACCACAGCAGTGGGCACATTCTCCAAGGTAATAAAGCACCTGCTAGAGATGATTCCATGAAGAAGCCAAGGATTTCTCCTGCTGTCTTTTTATGAATAATAAAACCTGAATTTCCATAGAAAATTATGATCTTCTTTCCTTATATACTAGTTTTAGTTTCTATAACACTTCAAAACATCTAATTTCTCATTCAACATCCTTAAATTTGAGAGTCTTGACTCCCTTCCCCCGGGAGATGTTGATGAAGACGAGACAAAAAGATCGTAAGAGCCAGAGGTTGGGAGCGTTGCTACCCAACAGTGTCTTCTGGACATGACAAAAGTTGATGCACGTGTGGATTTGCGGCAGCTGTAGCTGTCAGCACAGGACTGGGTCTGTCAACATTTCATCATGAAGGGAGAAGGGCTTGTGAGGCCCCACCCCTCTCTGAGGGACCACTGACAGTCAGTTGCGGCTGGGGGAACAAGCGTCACTCCTCATTAGTGTAACCAGTGGTACGTTGCCCATGCTCCAGTAGCTAGCCTCTCGTTCATGCAGGACACCCTATTGAAACCCAGTGTGCCACACACAGAAGACATGGGAGTAGGAGGGAACTTACTGGGAAGAAGGGTTTGGACACGAAAGGGTGGGGATGAGTGAGACTGTCAAAGAATAAGAAATAATGTTTAAAAATCAAAACATGAGAAGAATAAAACAATTGAGTATGAGTTTCTTTAATCAGGCTTTAAAACTTTTTTTTAATTAAGAAAGGTTTTATTTTTAAAACAAAACAAATGCATTACCACACATCCAAATGCCACAGCAAGCATTCGTTGGGTTTTATGAGAGGAAAAAACTACACTCTGGTGTCAACTAAAAACTAGAACAATTTTAGAACAACCATGGTTTATGGTGAGGTGGATACATGGATATCTATGAAGCCATTGTGTGTTTGCAGCTGTGTGAAAATGCATGAGCAATGCGAAGTAATGGAAGGTAGAGTGGCTGTAGTCTCACTTTCAGACCCTTTCCCTACTATGTGCCCTTGTTCTGCCCTGTTGAGTTAGTCAGCAGGTAAATATACAAAGAACTTAATATCAAAGAAACTTCCAAAAGTCAAAAATAGATTCAAGGTCATGGCTAATTACCCCAGGGGTTAGGGGATGGGGATTCTCAAAAGCCATATTTCACAAAATGGCAGGCACTAAATCTAGTCACATGTGCTTGCAGTAGAAAAAGGAGCACTGATCTTAATAGAGACTGGTCTTCTTCATGATGCACAGGAACTCTTGCTCATTGACCTCACCATCTCCATCTGGATCAGCTTCGTCAATCATTTTCTGCAGCTCCTCATCAGTCAAGTTCTCACCTAGCTCCCTGGCCACACGCTTCAGATTTTTGAATGATATTTTCCAGTTTCATCATCATCGAAGGGCTTGAGAGCTTTCAGGATTTCTTCTTCGGTGTCTTTCTCGGACATTTTCTGAGTCATCATTGTCAAAAAGTCACTGAAGTTCATTTTTCCTGTCCCTTCCTTATCAGTTTCACTTATCATCTTCTTGATTTCTTTTTCTTGGGTTCAAAACCCAGGGCCCTCATTGCAACCTTAGTTCCTTGATGTCTATAGTTTTAGCTCCATCAGCATCTAAGACACCAAAGCTCCCCGGATCTCCTGTTTCTGTTCTTCAGTCAGTTCAGGCTTAGGGCTCATTCTTTTTCTCTGCCCACTGGATGCCATGTTTGTCTTCTTAAAATTAGAGGCCTTCCTTTCCATCACACAGTTCCAAGGAAGAACTAGTGCATCAACATGAAGAACGATGCAGGAAAAAAGCCAGGCTTTAAAACTTTTAAGGGTATTGTTAGAAATAAAAATTAGAAGATGTAAAAGTATTTGGTGTCAAGGCCAACATTAAGTTACACATTTTCATGTACACTGTACCTGCAGAAACCCAGATATTTAAACATGCCTCCAGAGAAGGCAAACAGACTGTCTCACTGTGTATTACATTACTAAAAATCTTGAGATGGTTAATGCATTTGTGGATTATTGATCAAAAGTTATGGTGAAATGTAGCATTCAATTCATTTAAACACATTTATTTAGCCATTCCTATATTCAAGGTCCTGCTGCTGGAATAATGGAAAATTGGGACCCTGAGCAGTCAGTCCTAAGAGTGCCTGGCAGTTTGGGTTACTATTGTCGTTTTCCATGCTGGAATCAAATCCAAGGCCTTGCTTATGCTGCTCCGTAAGCTTAGGTGCTGTGTGACTGAGTGCCACTGTCACCGCTTGTACCTGGGCTAATATTCCTGCGTTGAAAATTACCTCTTTTCTAAAACTCAGTTTTCTAGGAAGATCAAGAAACCATTGCTTGAATGAATATAAAGAGTTTCTGCAGCTGCCTCTTAATATTTTTTAGAAAGAACAGGGCTGGAGAGATGGCTCAGCAGTCAGGAGCACTAGCTACTGGGTTCAATTCCCAGCAAGGGCATGGAAGCTTGACATCCTCAATAACTCTACTAGATGACCTGATGCCCTACTCCGCCCTCCGAGGGCACCAGCAGCCATGTGGTACACAGACATACCTGCAGACAACTCCCCCCCATACAATAATAAAAAAAGAATTTAGTCCTTGTTTTACCCTGGAAGAAGTGTAGGTTCATGACCACACAAACACTGGCAGCAGGCACAGGAAATCCCAGCAGTCCGCCCAAGGCAATACGGCTTTACAACAATTTCCTGGTTTTTGTTTGTTTTTTAGTGTTTTTCAAAAAGATACTAGCAGCCTTATGTGGTGTTAACAGAGGCTAAAGTAATCAATGGGATTGAAATAGAGCTTAGGAAATGCATAATTATTAAAAACCAACTCTGGAATTGGCAGACCATCTAAATCAAACATCTGTAATGTGCTACTATTCTCTTTTGCTCCCACTGGAATTTAATTATTGGTATCTGTATTAAAGCTGGAGTCTGAAATCTGGTTCAAGACCATGGGAAAGCCATCTCATCTCTTAGAACATGGAATTTTAGAACCTGTAAATGGAATGGTATGACCCACCTCCCAGGACTTGTTGCGTTATGTACTGAGTTTTCATTTCCATAGACCCATCAGCTTGGGCCATGTGACTTTCCTCTCTGTGATAAGAAAGAACTACTTCTCCAAGATAATAAAAGATAATGGTTTGCCAAAACTCTAGATGGTGTACTGAGTATTGTTTTAGGGAGGCCAAGAAGGAAAGACTGTAAGTATACAGGTAGCCTGTGACCAGCCTGAGAGCAAACACACAATGTACTTGTCACAGAGAAAGGACTCCCATCAGTTTCTGATGGATTTAAAAGAAAGGAACTAGAATCACTAGCAGATAAAACAGGATAAAACAGGCTTCTGCAAAGAGTAAGAAGGAAATGAAAATGAGACATTCCAAACACTGAGGTCAAGAAGCGGGAATTATGCTGTGCCCAGGCCACAACCATTGTGAGTTTTCCTGCACACCCACGATGAAGGCAGAAAATCAACCGTGGCCTCTTTTAATGTCTCCGTGTCAACCTGCACACTGTCATGCTGTCATCACATAATGGACAAGAATACACTTTGTGATCCATGAAGGACTATCAGGGAAAGAACTACTGGTAACTCTCAGGATTTCTAGAAACAATAATTCACACTGTGGCCTTCTCAGAGTGCACAATTCATAATCATTAGTATGAATCGTAAGAATGTAGTCTGTGTTTGGACACCTGCTCTCATATGTATACAACCCATAGAAACACGGTCTGTGTGGATGCCTGCTCTACGCCAGGTGCAGCAGACACTTACCATAAACTCGCTCTATTCTTTCCAGCAGTCCTGAAGGAAGACATATAGCTATCCTTACACTATCTATGAAGAAGCAAAGACTCAGAGAGGTTAAGAAAGTTGAGTGAGATCACACAGCTAGCAATTTATACAGTTGGGATTCCAGGCAGGAGTTGGTTTTTCCAGCTCCAAAGCCTTGCTTTCAGGACAATTACAGGGTTTCTGAACACTAAGATGTCCTAAGTGCTATAGAAGTCACAGAATGATGTAGTATATTCACCATAAAGCAAAAAATTATACCAAGTGTTTAAGTAAAGCTACATAAGCTTGAAATGACTAACAACCTTGTAAAAACACAGACCATCACCTGCATCATGGCACTGACAGCGTGAACAACGGTTAAAAGCAATCACTTTATCAACACAGATACGTGTGTGTCTATCAACCTGGTTCAATTTGAACTAGCTCAATGTCAACCTCCTGTCTGTAATACTGTACTCTGTCTATCATTAGTATAGGCTGATTGAAGGGGGCAAGGGATTATGGCACATTATTTCTTATAACTGCATATGAATCTACAATTACATCAAAATAAAACATTTTATTAAGAGAAAAGGAAATCATAACTTACAGCAAAGTTACTCTGAGCTGCATAGTGCAAGGGCGTTGCTCCTTGGCTGTCAGAAGGGATAGTTCCAGACTTGTTTCTTTCTAAAAGGAGATGAACAATCTGTGCATGGCCTGAGAACAGACATAAGGTAGTTATCTTACACAAAGAGGTAAGTCCATTTTTAATCCATTTAAAAGAAAGAAGGTAAGAAAAATCACTAGCATTCAACAGCATTTAAAATAGTTTCAAACAGCTCCCAATGCAGCGTCTTCCACCTTCTCCCCCGCATACTATGATAGGGTAGAATGAAGGTAAAGCTTAAGATACTGAAAACAGGATGCTTCATTAGGGAGAAAAGCACAGTGGTGATAAGTGCCAGGTGATAAGTGATACTGCCTCTTGGGCTTCTTGGCTTCACTGGCCATCATGTCACGGTTCTGCTTTCTGACCCACCAGACTTGAACATCAGCTCCTTGCTACTGCTCAGCTGAACTAACTGAAATGAACCTTGTCTGCCTCTGAGGCCTTCTAACTATCCTGCCAATGTCCCTCTCCTAGTCTTTTAATACGAAGGTAGTGATTTCAAACTCCACAAAAAGGGGGAGCACATATTGTGAAGTGGTGGTGGGTTAATAGTCTGTAGTATGGTCTCAAAAAAGTGATTCTACAAAGGAGTAGTTGTACAAGCAGTCAAAGAATTAACAAGCTGGCGTGGCAGTGTGTGCCTGTAAACCTTGCACTTGAAGGCTCAGGCAGGAGGATTGAAAAACTGAGACCAGCCTGGGCTACTGAGTAAGTGCTAGGACATCCTCTGGTTATCCTGTTTCAAAATTACAGCAGCAGAGCACAACACAATACAACACAAACACAACACAACACAAACACAACACAACACAACACAGAGGCTAACAACCCTAGGAAATCCTTTTATTCTCTCTAACAGAGCATGTGGGGAACCAGGCAAGGAAGGAGATGCCATGGTGGAGGAGCCCTCTGAGCAAGGCTGTGCTGGGTGGAAGCCAGGGAAAGGGATCTGCCTGGGGCTTGTGCTCATCTACGTACTCCACATGTGTGGTTTAAGATGGAGCCTTCCTAACCCAAATATAGGCCTGGTGACAATTTGGGCAAAAGCTTCAATCTAAACATACCTCATTTTGTCAGTAAAGACTTGAGGATAACATACATAATATAGTTCATATATTGAACACAATATTACCACAGCAGGGAAAGAGAATTGGCATTGGAAAGATAAAGAGCATACCTCAGGAATGGTCTCAAGAAGGCCAGAGCAAAGTCGAAAAACTGTTAGGCATCTTCAATTTAGTGCAGAAAGAGATGGCTTCTAGGAAATGAAGGGAGAAGGAAGCTATGAAGAAAACAGGCTGATGAGAAAGGATGATGGAAGGACGAAAAGGAAGTAAAATGAGGTTAAGAAGAAAACTCGGAGGCTGACGGGAATGAAGATACAGTTGAAATGAGAGTCCAGGTAGTAGGGATAATAAAGTCAGAAGTTACAGAACAATGGGAGTGTAGTGAAGGGGAAACAAATTTGTGAAGTATACCCACATTCTAGAGGAAAAAGAAAAGGGAGGGAAACACACCTTGAAAGGGAGTTTAAATAACAACTCTAAATCTGACATAAGAGCTGTATGCAAGTATGAAAATCACTTTAAAATAGATGGTGTGCAACTTAGAACTAAGACCAAGGTAGTACAACTGAGCAGCCCCAGACTGTTAGTAACACCAAAGGAGTAATGAGGAGGAAGAGCAAACCTTGCCCTATATGCAGGAGGAAGCAGGCGAGGTCTTGCTCTTTACTCTGACTAATGGATAAACATGATTTTGATAAACTGAAAAGTCACCCTAACCAAACTACACTGCAGCCTGAACACTCCAACTGAACTACACTGCAGCTGAACACTCCAACTGAACTACACTGCACACTCCAACTGAACTACACTGCA
>CABHPR010153103.1:21359-42725 GCA_902168415.1 Peromyscus melanophrys
GTGTGTGTGTGTGTGTGTGTGTGTGTGTGTGTGTGTGTGTGTGTGTGCGCGCGCATGCTTGTGCGCATCAAGGCGATGCAGATCTGAGGACAACTTTGTGAAGTTTTGTTTTTTATTATTATCTCCTTTTTTTGGTATGTGGGTTCCATGGATTGAACACAGATTGTCATGCTTGTGTTGCATACACTTTAACAATTTACCCACCTCCCCAGCCCTTCCTAAGTTTTATTTGAGACAAACTACAGCTGGATGCTGAGTTAAGAGGAGGCACACATGTTTTCGCATCATGATCCATGAACTGTGGACTACTAGCTATGGAGTCCCCATAGGACTAAACCAGGCCCTCTAGATAGGAGAGACAGTTGTTTAGCTTGAACTGTTTGGGGGCCTCCCAGGCAGGGGGATTCAGGATCCATCCCTGGTGCATGAGCGGTCTTTTTGGAGCCTGGTGCCTAGGGTGTGACACCTTGCACAGCTTTAGTGTAGGGAGGAGGGGCTTAGACCTGCCTCAGCTGAGTGTGCCAGGCTCTGCTGACTCCCCATGGGGGAGACCTTAATTTGGAAAATTTGGGGTTGGGGGTTGGGTTGGGGGGGATGGCTGGGGGGTGGGAGGAGGGAAGAGGGGGGATCTGTGGTTGGTATGCAAAGTGAATAGAAAGTTTCTTAATAAAAAAGAGAAGAAAGAGGAAGCACATGGAAGGCATATACTCAAACCCTACTTTTGTAAACTGTCAAGTTTCACTGGTTACTTGAGCTTTCCCTGCTGTGAAGGAGCCTCCTATCAAATGCAGATCGTACTTGTGAAAACTAGTTTTTTCCTTGCTACTGAAAAACCAGTAGATGTTTTCCCCTTCTTTTTCATTTGAGTTTGATATTTATAATTATTGTTTTAATGAAGAAGGTTTTGCATTTTTAAATAGATTTATGTTACTTTCTAATTACTTTATGAGAAAAGCATTAATAGTTAACCAAGCTTGCAGAGTGACTGAAAGTTTATTTTCTCCTTAACTCTCTGTTTTAGTTGTCCAAAGGCATACTATATAGATTTGAAAATTTTGAGGTGGTATGTGTGTATTTTGTACTGTCATTCTAAATAACATTATATTTATCTTAATAATTCATAAAATATTTAGATATTCTGGTTATCACTGTTCATGTTTCCCATTATTAACACATGAAGGTATTTATAAATACTCATTTGATATTTTTGAGTAGATTTTGAAACTTGAATTTAATATTTCAATGTTAAGAAAGGAAGTAAGTAGGCCTCATTTCTGTGATTTCTATGATTTTGTGTGTGTGTGTGTGTGTGTGTGTGTGTGTGTGTGTGTGTAACTTTTATTGACTGTTCTGCTTGAAAATATATTACATTTTCCAATATTATTGGTGTAGTTCTAATTTTCTAACTTTGTGTTTCATTGCTCACATTTAGACCTCCTGGTGCATGAGTAACTGTTATACACTAATTCCTTCAGGGACATGTTACTTTCAAGATGAATCTGCATTACTCTCTTAACTCACTCTAAAGATTTTGGAATGCAGAATAACCTTGCTTTCCCCACCCCTGTGTCTCCTTTGCTGAAACAGTATCATCCTCCTGGACATCCACCAGAGCTGTCGTTAGCCTATCCTCATAATGCTCCTAAAAATATCTACTCACCCAGGGCTTCGGAAGTGTGCTCACTATAGCCAATGCCCCAGTGAGGAAGTGCAGCATGACTGTGTTGTCACAGTACCACATCTTTCCCATATTTTGTGGAGTCACTATTTCGAGCTAGAATTGAGATTCAGCGTCAGCACTTTCCCACATCTCAGTGGTGATCAGTATTCTTGCTCTGCAGGCTGAGGGGGGAAAGTGCTTCTTTGTCTGTATCTGTTCTGACAATTTGATATATTTAGGTTCATCTTATGAATATCGTTTGGTGGTATTTTTGGCATTCTGTAAAAATAGATGTTTTTCAGCTGCACAGAGCTATGGTTTATAATAAAATTTATATTGCGGTGCTCATGGCAGAAATTATGATGAAGCTAAATGGTTCTTTGCAGTCTAAGCAGCCTCACCATTTTCAAATGTCTTTTCATTTAACCTGGAAAATTAGTAATGTTCATTACTTAAGATTATTTACACTTGATTATGCTTACTTCCTGAAGGTTTTCATCACTGTTGTGATCAATAAATCTTACTAACCACCCTCTAAGATTGTACTTTATATGAGTTCATCAGACTTAATAAGGCCATTAGCCCTAGGATACATATAGCCTTTGGCAGAGGAAAGCAATGTGCTTTGGAGCAATTTAAGTATTCTCCAAACACACCCATACTATAGCTGAGTTATGGATTTGATCTTGTGCTAAATCTGACGCATCCAGACCATTTAAAATCCCAGTCTGTAAACTCAATTTATTTTATGTTAATATTCCAAATGGTATGGTTTAAAAAAGCCCATTTTACATTTTTTATTAATTTTTTTTGTAGAAGGCCTTGTATCTGTATGTTGTTAGCCATATTCTCATAACTAAAAGCTGGGGATGAACAAGTACAAAAGTGTTCCTGTCCAGTTAAACAAACAAGAAGTGGTACATTAAAAAAAAGGAGATACAGCTGAGGTTTAAAAAGGAAGGGGATTTTGATGCATGATACAGTCAAAAGGGAGCATGAGTAAGTACTTTGCACTAAATGATGACAGAGTGGTACTTCCAAGGCGTGAGAGTGTGATTCTGAATCCTGTCCCAAGGACCCATTCCATCTCCCTTCTTCAATATTCCTCCTGTCACTACCGCAAGGAAGGAGGAGGCTTATTTGATGTTTGGAGGACAATCAGACTTAAAGAGCCAGTCCTCTGTTTTAATGACACAGCATCAGTCTAAATACTATGGTCTGTGAGAGAAGAAGGAAAACACAAAGGGACATGTGGCCAAACTTTGTAGTGCCCCTGTATGTGAAAGCTGAATATTTCACAACTTTTAAAACAACTTTAAGATCACTTCAGGGTAGTATTTAGTGTAGTTCGTTTTAGGGTAGTTTACTGTAGGCATTAAAATTCGCACACAAATGCTCTTAGACTTGAAGTTTGGGTTTCGGAAGATTTGACCTGGTGAATGGCCACCATGTGCTGTTTCTGGAGACTGATGTGGTATGGAAGGAGATGACCCTCCCATCTAATCAGATAGCAGAAAGAAAGCATGCCATTTGCATTGCTTCTGAACATTTGAACACTCATTATGAGCTTTTTATACTATTTTATACTATTTATTTATTCCCTTTTTTCTCTTACTTATTGTTTTCTAATGCAGGGGAGAAATTTTGGGGAGTTGCACATTCTACACTAGTCTTCTATCACTAAGATACCCTAAAAATTTGGTAAAAACACACTTGAAATCAGCCACATTTTAAGTTCAGTTCCATAGTGTTAAGTACATGTGTTGTTGTGTAACCAATTTGCATCTTTCCCTTTTTAACAGTACTTAAGCTTTCTACTCTTTCATTCTGTACACAGCACCCTTTTAGTACTCTGTCTCTGTGAACTCAGTTATTCAGGTACCTCACATAAGCATAATCACACATGGAATATGTGAGGGGTAAATATTGTGTGTCATTTAGGATGAAAGTCTTTCATCTTATTGATAATTATACTATTTTGGAGTCCCCTTTCCTTTTCTAAAGCTCAGTGATCATCCCTTATACATTTTCTTTCTATACCTGAACATGAATGCTTTTTTTTTTTGTTTTTGCTTCTCTATTTTTTGTTGTCGTCAACATGGCTCCTACAAATATACATATAAAAGTACCTATTATACATCCTGCTTTCTACTATGTTGGGTAAATACCCCAAATTGAAATTGCTGGATCATAGTGCAGTTCTATTTCAAGTTTCTGAGGGACAGCCCTACATTTTCTACTGCTATTGCATCATTCCCTCACTGCCAGCTGTGCACTGAGCTTCCAATGTCTTCACATCCTTAACAAACCTTTATCTCTGCTGTTATGTCTGTTTTACTTGTTTCATGGTAACTGTTCTAATAGGGGGTCACAGTATCTAGTCTCAGTATTGCTTTGATTCTCAGTGGTTTGGTACTCAGTGGTTTGGTTTCATACGTTTATTGGTACTTGGATTTTACTTGAGAACAATCTATTCAATCCTTTGTTAATTACTTGTTTGGACTTTAACTTTTGAATTGTAGGAGTTCATAGATTCTGAATATTAACCATTTTCAAACACATAATTTTGTATTTTTCCTGTTTTTTATGTGAGTTGTATCATTGATGCACAGAAATTAATTTTGATGCAATTTCACTTATCTGTGTTTATTTTTGTGATATTTTGTTCCATTCTGTATGTAGAAAATCACGTTAATTCCAATAACATGAAGACTTGCCCATTTTTCTCAAAATGATTTATAGTTTTAGCTTTCTTTTATTTACTGCTTTGATGTATTTTGAATTGTTTGTATGCAATGTCAGATAAGGAACAGCTTTGTTATTTCACATGTACATATCCACTGTTCCTAATACACTATGTGTTGGAAAGACTGTCCTTTCTACATTCTATAGTCTTGGCATCATCTCAAATTCATTTGATTACATATGTGGCACTCTATGTCTAGGCTTTATGGTGTGCACTGCCATATTTGGGTCAGAGAAATAAGTGTCTAGTGTTTGCTGTTAATGTAAGAGAGAAATAAAGCATCATGATGGACTTTATTTAACTGAAAAGAAAACTCTTAGCTATGTCTGGGAGATTGCAGAGATATTAACATTTGAGAAATAGGATGACTTTTAAAATGTGTGTTAGGTCTGTATAATTGCTGGGTTTAGTATGGAATATGTGGAGTACACATGGTAAATTGATTAAAATGACAAAACCAGCAACCCATAATTTTACATAACAAGGATATATAACTCTATTATTGTCTTAATATGTTATTTCAATCCAATTATTAGTCATATTCTTTGTAATTTGCCACCTCACTGAGAATATTTTATAATAAAATATGAAGAAAACAAGATGTGATTTTTAACTATTCACATGCATACACATATCAAGTTCCATTTTGTAGCTTTTATTCAGTTTTCACATACAAATCACATAGTGTCTTTAAGACCTGAAAACATTGAGTAGAAAAGACTTCTCTGGCTAAGACAGTACATAGAGTAATAACACTGGCTATGCAAAAATGCAGCAATAACTTTCAATGATCTGTTAGTTGGAATAGTTTCAGTAGAAGGCATGTTCACTTGTGAAGATCAGGAACAAGTCTGCACAATTTTGTTTCCTTTAGTGCTTTTTATTTAAATTGATGATAGGAAACCTACAGATTTACCTACAGATTATTTCAATCATACATGACAGCCATTGATATCTATGTCAGGATGAACAATACCCTCCAAGATGTCCATATCCTAGTTGAGGATTATGGAATGTTACTATATACAGTAAAAGAAGCTTTGCCTGTGCAATTAACTGACATATATTAAGGTAAGGAGATTATCATGGATTATTCAGCTGAATTCAATATAATCTCCTTGGGTCCTGACTAAAAGCAAGATGTTCAGAGTTAGAAAGATGAATGGTCGATTCTCTGTATTTGACGTTAGAGATAGAACATGACTCTATGAGCAAGGGATGAGGTGGTGACTAAAGTTTAGCAATGGCAAAGAAACATACTCCTCTAGAGGTGGGAGAGGACCAGTCCTGATACCCACTTACGCTTTTGTCCAGTCAGACCAGTTTCACATTTCTAACCACCAGAACTGTAAAGACCGGTAAATGTTCTTTTGAGTCAACAGGTTCATGGTTGTTGTTACTCATGGAAAATGTGTGGTCTGAGCATAGCAGCTTCAAAAAATAAAATAAAATGAAATGACCCTCAGCTCCTTCATGATTAAGGGTTGTGCATGCTAGCTGCGCTCTGTATTACTTGTATGTAGAATATTACCTGCTCCTGCAAGTGTTTCTTTCTTTTTTTCCTTTTTGCTTACAAGTGAAAGTAGGTGCAACCTTGGCATTTTCATCATAGTGATGTGTACTTTATTTAAATAAGATAATATTGAACCATCAAGTAGCAGGCTGTGGTTTCCATTCCCAAATCAACTCCCAAGCTACAAATGGTTGAGTTTATGTACATACACACACCTGATACACATGTGTATGCATGCACGCACACACACACACACACACACACACACACACATACACACACACACACACACACACACACACACTAATGTTGTCACAACCTATGGAAAAAAATATGTGTGTTCAATAAATTTACCTGTGTGTGGTGGATAGAACTGTGCAAAACTTTGCTAGTGATGAGTAAAGAGTCATTTAATTTGACTGATGCTTCTGCTCAAGAAATGTACCAGAGGAAGAAGGCAATTAAACAAAACCCTATACAAGCAGGCTTATGGGTCTGGAGACAGATCTTGAGATCTCACCTGTCTCACCATTGACTTCCCTGAGTGGAAGTAGAGCATATACAGGACAGTAAACCGAACAGCCAAAGAGCAAACTAGTCAAACATGGTGGCTGATTCTTGCATTCTCAGGAGCAGGTAAAGGGAGACAGGAAGATCAAATGTTTAAAGCCAGATGAGACTAAATGAATAAAAACAACAAACAGAAAAGTAAAGAAAAAGACCAATCCACAGCCGTGCCTGTTCCTTTCATCTCTCTACAGAAGGACTCCTCTTGCACTTGAACAGGAGGAACTTATATGCCAGTAGCCAAGTTTGTATGGCCCCATATTATCCTACAGTTGTATTTTACCCCACAGCATATGTGTTGTGAGATCAAGGTCTGGTTTTCCCCTGGTAGCTACACTTTTTTTTTCAGACCATGCTTCAGGTATTCAGCACTCTACCCCCAAGCATATGACTGAGCCCATTTCCATGGTGGCTGCTGGCCTCTTTCTGTTAATCTATTCTGCCCAAGAGAAGACAGTTACTCTGCTTTCCCAAATCCCAAGCAACAGTCATTTTTCACAATGTAGAAGAAGCTTGATTGTGCAGTCTGCAGTGTTCGTATGTATCTGAGGAGACCCCCCCACATAAAGGAAAAGAGCCAAGAGTACAATGGAAATGGTTATTTTTTTTAGCACTTACCATTGATCAAGACAATCCACAATGAAGTTTTAAATACTAGATCATTTCATTTTGATAGCCTCCCCATGAAGCTGGCATTCTTAAACTTTCCACTTTGCAAATAAGAACACTGAGAAATAAAACTGACTAGATACATGCATTCCTAAGGCCCTGAGTGGCAGGGTTAGGATTTAGCTGAAGGCAGCTCTGGAGCATTTGGACTTTGTTCTAACTTAACCCTCTTAGAGTTTGCATAGGGTATGAGCAATGTAAAGGAGATAGCACTTTTTAGGCATTTACAAGATTAAAGATCATGGAAAGACAGAGACCCAAAGCAAAAGAATTCTCTCCCCAGGTCTCAGAGTGAGAAATGAGATCAGAGGTGATATTTATGCCTGTTGGTGGTCTGGCATAAGTCAGTAAGGCAAGAAGGGTGAAACTCAAAAATGCTAGGCCATGTTAGTACAGGCAAAGGTTTGGGGTTTGAATCTACTTTATATAACAGACAAAGCATTTGCTAAAGATGAGTCATTCTAGATAGGAAAGTGTCCCTCTATGTTTTGAATGAGCTGCTAAAACCAACCACATGGATTTCCAAAGCCATTGACACAGCTGGGATTTTATTATAGATTTACCACAGTGAAAGATAATGTGGAGTTATTGCTCTGTACCCTGGATACAGCTTGTAATCATGTCTCTCCTTTTTAAGAGAATTGAAAAAGTATGTGTGAAATCTGAGCTGATTTGCAGAAGCATAAATTATCACACAAGCCTTTGCTTGGGAGTGCATCCTTGTCATTCGCTAAGACTTTGCAGAAAGAGAGATGGAGTTCCATTAACAGGAACACGTTGCATCTTGGAATGGGCTTGTGAGTAGAGTGACTAGTTGGAAACCTACCACTGGCCCCTTCCTCTACCAATGAAGAATTCTGTAGGGGCTGTTCGGAATCTCATTTCCCTCCTGCTTCAGGCTAGCTGCTTCTGTGGTATGTGCCTGCTCTTTTATTTCCTCCTTCATAAGAATAGAGCCTATTACCCCCCTTTCTGCTGCACACAGACAGCAAGATGGGTAGAACACCAGCAAAGCACCTCATCTACATCGTGAGCCTCTAGAGAGTATGGACTGGGTGACATTCAGTACACGAGAGTGTCTGACACAGTATTCTTGCTTAAAAATTGAGACAATTATTTCATTCAAACATTTGTATGGAGAGATAATGCTTTTTCAACCAGCAAAGAGAAAAAAAGTGCATTGCTGCCAAGAAGTAATGAGCTGGTCACCAATATGCATACATATTAGTGTATAAACATACCGTAAACATAGTGTATAAAAGTACCGTGTGTGTGTGTGTGTGTGTGTGTGTGTGTGTATGTGTGTGTGTGTGTGTGTGTGTGTTTTAGAGGCAGAGGGGATGGAGACAGAGATGGGCATTAAAAGACAGAGACAGGGAGAGATTGTGTGTTATGGTATAGTGAAGATTGGCCTCTGGCACCGAATGTCAGCTCCAAGTTTCCCATAAATTGTCTTAGATAAAAAATGTGCAGAATCGGGATGAAAACCAAAGCTAAAGCACAAACCAAAGTTTTCAGTTCACCAAAATTATCATTAGAAACAAGGAGTGTACAAAGCACATGCTTTCAATTTCCTAACAAAGGAATTCATTTCATATCACACTTATAGTAACTCTGAGCTATATAAACTTATTGCATATTTTGCAGCTTAGATGGTAAGGTAGCTCTTGAAAAAAGTTCACTCTTAAAACTTTGGGATTTATTTTCAACTATATTTACATGTGCATGTTTTATGATTGGAATCACATAACATATAGGTATATGTTCTGCTTTCTTTGTTTAATAATATATGGAAAATTTCACTGTTTTTATATCATTTAAATATATTTTAAATGCTTACATACATTCCATTTTTGTGAATTAACTAATTCATTCATTCATTCATTCATTCATTCATCAAACATTTACTGAACACTACCCTGGGCCAAGCAATATGCTTAACTTTGGTGGTGCAAAAGCCAACGGATGGTGTTGCTGCTCTCCAATAAGTTGCTTCAAAGATACAGGTTATGTGGTTGTGATTATTCTTTTTGTGTGTCAACTTGACTAAACTTAGTACTACTATGTAGGTAGTAAGGTAGTATTTCTAAGTATGCCTCTTTAGTGTGTTTCTGAAAGATAATAGTATTTGAAAATGCACATTGAACAATAAAAAGTGAAAAATATTGTCCTTTTCATTGAGAATTCAAGGCTGTCCGCTCTCCCCATACTTATTCAATATAGTACTTGAAGTTCTAGCCAGAGCAATAAGACAGCATAAGGAGATTAAGGGGATACAAATGGGAAAGGAAGAAGTCAAGCTTTCCCTATTTGCAGATGACATGATAGTATACTTGAGTGACCCCAAAGATTCAACCAAGGAACTGATACAGCTTATAAACACCTTCAGCAACATAGCAGGATACAAGATCAACTCAAAAAAATCAGTAGCCCTCCTATATACAATTGACAAACAGGCTGAGAAGGAAATCAGAGATACATCACCCTTTACAATAGCCACAAATGACATAAAATACCTTGGGGTAACACTAACCAAGCAAGTGAAGGACCTATATGACAAGAACTTCAAGTCCCTGAAAAAAGAAATTGAAGAAGATGTCAGAAAATGGAAAGATCTCCCATGCTCATGGATAGGCAGGACTAACATAGTAAAAATGGCAATTTTACCAAAAGCTATCTACAGATTCAATGCAATCCCCATCAAAATACCAACGCAATTCTTCACAGACCTGGAAAGAATAATACTCAACTTCATATGGAAAAACAAAAAACCCAGGATAGCCAAAAGAATCCTGTACAATAAAACAACCTCTGGAGGCATCACGATCCCTGACTTCAAGCTCTACTATAGAGCTACAGTAATAAAAACAGCTTGGTACTGGCATAAAAACCGACTTGTGGACCAATGGAATCGAATTGAAGACCCTGACATTAATCCACTCACCTATGAACATATAATTTTTGACAAAGAAGCCAAAAGCATACAATGGAAAAAAGAAAGCATCTTCAACAAATGGTGCTGGCATAACTGGATATCAAAGTGCAGAAGGCTGCAAATAGATCCATATCTATCACCATGCACAAAACTTAAGTCCAAGTGGATCAAAGACCTCAACATAAATCCAGCTACTCTGAATCTGCTAGAAGAGAATTCAAAGAAAAAAGAAAAAGCCGAGGAGGGTACAGTTCCCCTGTAACTCACTGGGGCAATCTCGAGCTGTGTCACAGTACTGTGGCTCCTGGTTCTTGGCTTTCAGACTGAGATATGGATTTATAAGATTGGTGTCCTTGTTATCAGGGATTAGGATTGAATTTCATCTTGGCTTTCCTGCCTCTTTATCAGACAACTGATCACAGGATTTTTCATTCTTTGTGCTTTCATATGTGTGAACCTGGCTGAGGAGAACATTGTCATGTATTATTTGTCATAGCTTGGACCTGAGTTTGGATCCCCAGTCTCTACACAGAAAGCTGGCTTTGTAGTGGGAAACTTGAAACCTTGTACTGGGCATATGTGTCGACTGGACAGATGGGCTTGTTGGCCAGCCAAGCCAGTCTAGCTGAAACAGAAATTAATCTCTGGGTTCAGTGAATAATCTCTGGGTTCCTCAAAATAATAAGGTGGATATGGGTAGTGGACAATAGTAGACATTAACTTCTGGCTTCAATATTTGCTTTCATAGGCCTGTATACACTTATATACCACATACACCTATTCATTTATCCTTTTGCTTATAATTTTCGAGAAAATGCTAACCGAGTGGCCAATACTATCAGTTGGCTAACTTGACATTCATGTCCTCATCTCTTGACAGTCTCAGAAACTGAAGCTGGAAAAGAAATCTTCCGAACTTCTCTTCCAGATGCAGCTGGTTTGTGCAACTCAGTTGTAGCTTATGTGATCGAAATTCAAGCGAGGGACAAGATTTCTGGGAAGTTTTTGCTTTTCATATAGAGGGGCTGGTACATTGAGATTCTTGACAATCATTTCCTTTCTTCTTTTATTTTTTCTACTTTCACAGAAAGCATGATATTTGGGTTCTCTTTTCTGTCAACTGTGAGCATACTGGCAGCCTACTGAGGATTTCAGGACAGAAAACCCTGTTCCTGGTGGTATCACTGAACACCTGAGCAGGTCCAGCACTGTGTGTGAAGAGAGTATGTAGCTTCACCTCTGCTTTCCTGCCATACGTGCCCATTACAATCTCTTATTCTCCCTCTTTTTCCACTGTACATTGCTTTTCCTCTCACAGCCCCCTTTCTGTGTTCATAACACTCACACACACCCCAACACCAGCCTCAATCTAGACTTATGTGTAAGAGAAGATTATGCAGTATTTGTCTTCTTGAGCTTGGCTTATTTTGCTTAACACAGTGATCCCCAGTTCCATCCATCTCCCTGCATATGTCATGATCACATTCTTTCTCGTGGCTTAGTAAAGCTGCACTGGGTAGATGTACTTGTCCTTTGTTCGTTCATCTGTTGAGGGACATGTGGGCTTGTACTGTTTCTGTCATGAGCAGAGCAGCAATAAACATGCATGTGCAGATATCTCTGTGGTAAAATTTCAAGGATGAGGTGAAATTGGCTTGACTTGCAACTTCAAAGATGCCCGTAAAGAACTACCATTTCATTTGTTATTCTAATGGCAAAAATCTCCTCCACACCTTGAAGTAAAGAGACTATGACAAAAAAAAAAAAAACCAAAAATCAAAAAACTAACCCTGACTTGCTAAATTTTGACTAGTCAAATTTCCTGATATTTATAACTAGACACAATAATAATGTTTTCTATTATTTAGTCAAATTATTTTTATTGCATCTTTAGTCTCTTGTCACTTTTCCCCAATTTTAAACTTTGCTATAAAGAATAACTTCATCAGAACAAAGGTTAGGCCAATTGAAATTTTGATAAAATAAATTGTGTGGAATACAACTGCAGGACACAACAAACCACTGACACACTTATGGCATATTTAGATGTATTAAGACACAATTTAGACATATTTAAATTTGAAACAGTTTGCCTTTAAAATACAGAGGAGCACCAATTGCAAATGAGAACTACTTCCCAGTTATATTTCTTCAACTCATTGTATGTGTTTAATAATGGAAATAACAGATTTGATTTTTGTGCTTTTTGTGAGAAAGGAGAATTCAAAAAGTAGTGGAGTCACCCTTGTTCAGCTCACATTGGGGCAATCCTGTTGGTGTGACTTAATGAGTGTAGCTCCTTATGCTTCTAGGAGAAACAGTGTCACAGTCAAGTTCCTGATCCTCTGGCTCTTTACTTTTCTGCCTATCTTCTTAATGTTCCCTGAGCCTTAGTTGCAGGAGTGTTTTGTAGATGTATCCAGTGGGACTGGGTTCCACAACTCTGCATTTTCATTGGTTGTGGTTTTTTGTAGCGTTCTCCATCTGTTGCAAAGAGAAGTTTCCTTGGTGATGGGTAAAGACTACACTTCTCTGTGGCTATAAGGACAAATATTTATAAATTGTTGTTAAGTGTTATTCTGGTTTGGTGAGTTGGTAGATTCTCCTCCAATAACTGTGACTTCACTAGCATTGACTAGTTAGCTAGTTTTCCAGTACCTAGCATGGTTTCTCCCTTGTTTAGCAGATCTTAAGTCCAATTAGACACTGCTTGCTAACAAGTGAACATGCCATAGTGGATGAAGATGAGCCTCTGAGGTCTTCACCCTATATACAGAACTGTCAGCAACTGAGGAAAGCTGGAAATGGGAGACATCGTCTTGACCAGGGAAAAGCACACTAATGGTTGTCTAGTGCTGAAGATTAGCCCTGCATAGTTACATGGAGAGAGCATTATACAGACTGAACAGGTTATGTAGGAATTTATATGTATACAAACAAACATGTATGCACAGAATAACAATTGGTGGAGAAGAAAGTTACTGATTTGAAGGAGAGTGGAGTATATGGAAGGGTTTAGTAGTGGTTCTCAACCTTTTTTTTATTAAGGATTTTTTTTAATCCATTTTACATGCCAACCACAGATCCCCTCTCTTCCCTCCTCCCACCCCAACCTTCTTAATGTTGCAACCCTTTAATTTAGTTCCTTTTGTAGTGGCCCCATTCATAAAAGTATTGTCATTGCTACTTTATAACTGTAATTTTGCTACTCTTATGAGTCATAATGCAAATATTTGTGTTTTCAGATGGACTTAGGTGACCCTTGTGAAAAGGTCATTATGTCTTTAAAGGGGTTGTGACCCACAGGTTGGGAATCACTGGTTTAGATGGAGGAAAGGTAAGGGGAAATGTTGTGATTGGATGATAATATCAAAAAATTCAAAAATACAAAGAGTAGTGGGACACTTGTGAGTACTCAGGCACATTTTGCCAAGGAAGTGTTTTCTTGTGTGAACTCTGCAGACGACCTTAATAACCAAGACAACCCGAACAAATGTCTTTACCTTGCAGTGTCAGCAGACATTTGCTCACATCCAACTTGTGTTTTCTCCATCACTCTGGAATAGATGTGTGTTTTTTCCACCCAGAGTATCTGCCAACTGTTTGGGAGAAGTCCAGGAAAATTCTCAACCATTTGGCTTCATAGCTTTAATAAAAATTTGAAATTGAAGATTCTTAGAAAAGTAATACAATGGTGTTCATTTCTTATAATCTTACCTCATTTGTGAATAAGATGTGATTATCAACTAAATTCAGCAAAAGTACAAAGACCTCATACCCCAATGTTCATCAAATTGCAAATTTGGTGTGAAGACATTAAATGTGTGGATTCTGCTGGCAGGTTGAAATGGAATTTTTATTTATCTTATACATATTATTCATTTTCTTGGAGTAGCTTTCTTTTCTCTCTTTTTTTATTTAAGAAATTTTTTATTCATTTTACATACCAACCACAGATCCTACCTACCCCCATACTTCCTCTTGCTCTCATCCAGCCTCCCCTTCCCAGATCTATCTCCCATCTCCTCCTCTGAAAGGGTAACTCACAAACTATAGACCTACAGCTGTGGAGCCTGTATGGGACTGAACTAGTCCCTCTGCATATGGGAGACAGTTGTGTAGACTGGTCTGTTTTGGGGCAGCCCTGGCAGTGGGATCAGGATCTATCTCTTGTGTGTAAGCTGGCTTATTGGGGCCCATTACCCATGATGGAATGCCTTGCTCAGCCTAAAAGCAGTGGAGAGGGGCTTGGTCCTGCCTCAACTGAATATATTACTCATTTTTGACTTATGGATGATATATTGAGTTTGTTGTGATACTTAGCTCTGCTACTTGGAAGACAGAAAACTTGCCTAGGGACTTATTTTGTAGGAATCTAAATATGACCTCATTAGGAATATAAATGCTAAAGCTATTTAGTCCCCATCATAAATGTTTAGTTAAATACAGAAGATGATAATAGGGGGATTCTCTTCTTTTCAGTGTAGAGGCTTCAGTTTCATTGAGTGTCCTATCAATACCCACCGAACCAGAAGGGATCTTTTCATTCCTAGTCTACGAGACATTATTGTGAGCTCAGTTCTTACTCAGATGGATTGTTGGTGTAGAAATCCTAGATGAGCAGTTTGCATGTAACTTTCCAACAAAAAGGCTGGAAAGGCTGGAACAGTATACCAACTGATGATTGACCAAAGTCCAGTCAAGTGTAAAACTCAAGTTAGAAGCAACCTGTTGCAGGGAGTGGAAGGCAGATGAAATTTTCTAGAAAGTGTGTTTTCTTAAAGACAGAAACCTCAATCCTTTCCCAAAATATCACCATTGAACTTTGCGCACATTGTAACCTAGGTTGAAATTGATTCCTTTAAGGAAAGTGATTTTGAGCATGCCAAGTGTTAAAGAGGAGGCTAACTGAGCCTATTGGTAGTTATATCTCCATTTACTTCTTTACTGTTTAGTTTATATAGAAGCCTTTCTCCGAATAATCCTATTCCTATGCTGTGGGGTAAAATCTATATTTATTTCCCTGCTGCTGACTAGTTCTAACAGCCTGAGGATGTACAGCAGCGTATATTTTCTTTGTGTTGATTAGGGGTTCTTCATTCACTCAGATGTGGACTTCTCCTTAATGTCATCAAAAAAGTATTTGAGACACGGAGTTGTAGGGATAACTGGTTGAATTTCATGGCATACCTGATGTGTAATAGCATTTGCCTTTGGAATGATATGAAGTAGACACTGAAGAAACTGCTTAGGAGTGTGCTGTGAAGTCTGTGAAAATCTTGACTTTCATCCTTAATCTTACTTCCTGGACATGCCTCCTTGTATCAGAGGCTTCAGTTCAGTGTATCCATGGAGCAACTGAAAGATTTCCTGAAGAGAAATATTCTTTCTGTACTCTGTCAGTTCATTTATTTTAATTCCTGTTATGGCTTAAGATAGCAACCTAGAGTGATCATTTTAAAGTTTAAATAAATCATGAATATCGTTAGACTGATAAAGGTTTCAATAGTACAATGGGCTATGTACTAAACTCACATAGTTGGAGTAATGTGAATGAGCATCTACATGAATAGTCATGGAGAAAGAGAAAGAGAGACAGAGAGAGACAGAGACAGAGAGACAGACAGAGAGAATTTCATGCTGATTGTATCTATCTTGGAGGTTTGAGATACTTTTAGATAATAGAGTAGATAGCAACACTGATTCCAATTCCATGTATATGAGGACAGAAAGAATGTTGAATACTGAGAGAAAATAGCTTCATATTTTCATTTTTTCTTCCTAGGAATTAAAAGCACTTCCTTATAAAGCCACTGACTATCTTTCCATAGCAATTCTTTGCTGTGTACTTAATTGACAATGAAAGCTTCAGAGCCTCATAGCTAAAGTTAGTCTGGTAATAGAGGATGGACCTCTAAAACTTCTCTAGGCTTTGAGATTGTTCGATTGGCTGGATGATTGATGAACTCATAATTTCATTCAGTGAACGATTTATTTAATTTCTCCTCTGTTTTAGGGTGTGTGCTGGAAATGTAATCTTAAGCAAAAATGGGCTTTCTATACTCTTGGAGCTTATAGTGGAGCAGGGTGATGGGCATTAAACAATATGTCACAAATTACAATTGTGATGAGTGCAACAAAACAAGAGGTGCATGGTGTTATGAAATGTAAAATAAGGAATTCTACATGCTCAGAGCTGGTAAGCATGGTGACTCTCAAGACTACTTCCCTTGCCGGGCGGTGGTGATGCATACCTTTAATCCCAGCACTTGGGAGGCAGAGGCAGGCGGATCTTTGTGAGTTTGAGGCCAGTCTGGTCTACAGAGGGAGATCCAGGAAAGTCACGAAACAACACAGAGAAACCCTGTCTTGAAAAACAAAAAACAAACAAACAAACAAAAAACAACAACAACAACAAAAAAGACTACTTTCTTCAGCAACTTGAAGAGGCTTTCACTATCACAAATGGGATGGGGCACAAGCTGTGCATGTATCCAGTAGCAGTGTGGAGAACAGGAGACACAACTGGCTGGGAATCCTTGCACGGTGGAGTGAGAAGAATCCTCGCCCTCATGCTGGAGACTTGAAATACCAACCTCCCAACAAGGATCTTCAAGCATTTTATGTTTGCTGGAAGAGCAGAGCGAATGCATTAAAAGTTCAAAGCGATGAGTGAAGCAGAGAAGAATGTACACAGCACAACAGAATTTCTGTTCCAAAAAGACCTTCCAGGCTTGTGGAGCCATAAAGAACTGGTGTGTGTGTGTGTGTGTGTGTGTGTGTGTGTGTGTGTATGTGTGTACACATTTCATCTGCCTAGGAGTCTGCAAATGGCAGGTTGCTTAACAAGGTTTTCATACATTGGTGATAATGTTTATATCTCCAAACGATGAGCACGTACAGGACTGATGATTCGAGGAAGCCTCGTTCAAGAGATTGTGGCTCCCTCTTGGCCATCTTCACATCCACACTTCCTGGCCTTACTTATTTTTTGCCTACATATTTCATTGATTTTCCTAAGTCCATTTTTTAGTTATATTTGTAATTAAATTTATTTATTTTACATCCTGACTGCAGTTCCTCCCATTCCGTCTCCCCACCTCTCCTCTGCCTCCCATTTCTATTCTCTATTTCTCTTTAGATAGGGGGAGACCTCCCATGGGTATTAACAAAATATGGCATATCAAGTTGTGGTAGGACTAAGTACCTTGCCTGTATTAAGGCTGGGCAAAGCAACCCAGTATGAGGAATAGATTCCCAAAAGCCAGCCAAAGTATTATGGACAGCCCTGGATCCCACTGTTAGGAGTTCTACAAGTAGACCATGCTACACAACTGTCACATATATATCGAGGGCCTAAGTCAGTCCCATGTAGGCTCCCTGGTTGTCAGACCCTGTGAGCTCCTATGATCCCAGGTTAGTTGATTCTGAGGGTTTTCTTGTGATGCCCTTGACCCCTCTGGCTTGAACAATCCTTCCTCCCTCTCTTCAGCAGGAGTCCCGAACTCAGCTTAATGTTTGGCTGTGGGCCAAATTTTTACAAAGGAGACATAAATGCAAATATCCTTTCCAGCCCTCTCTCTTTGCACGTAAAGATGGAAACATATGTCTAAATGTATACATGCAGAAAGCTTGTATATTACTGGAAATAGGTTCTGTTATAAATTTAATTTACAATCTCCATTACAAAGTCAATATGTAAGCAAGGTATTTCCTTGTCAAAGTGACTTATAGCAGCTGTGGTGAGGATCGTCTGGTAAAATGTTGTAAAAAGCAGCCATAATTTATTTAATAGCTTCTTCTGTGATAGGCATATGTGTTACTTCCCGTTCTCTACTAGTATTCAAGATTAGAATGGGTATCTTTGCACATAAATCTTTTTGTCCCTTTCTGATTATGTCCTTGGGAGAAATTCCAAGATGGAATTATTGGGTCTCTTGGTATACATATTTGAAGTTTCAATACATTTGTGAATTATCTGCACTTCAAAAAGGTTGAGACAATTTAATCATTATCATTTTGAAGATAATGTCCATTATCCCATGTCTGTGCTAAGGCACTTTTTATTATGATTGTTATTTTTAGCCCTTCAGATAAACTATAGTTGATATGTTCTTGCTATTTGAATTGGCTCTTTGTGTTTTTTTTTAACTTAGTATCATTATTCTTAACAACTATATATCACATTTTAGTAAATTCATATTCAGAACTTTAAAATGTTCAAAAATCATTAAACTATTTCAGAGATTAATGTAATGTCTTTCTAGGGGGACTTTGAGGTCTTCTTTTACATTTAGAGTGTTTTCTTTGACAACAGCACATGCAAGGTTTTTCCATGTCTTTTCTCAGCTTAGGCTCTTGTTTCTTCATACTGCTATGTAATATTCTCAACCAAAGTTCTTCTTCAGTGTTGAAGGTCATTCTAGAGGCTTTCAGATTTTAGAAACTGTGAAGAAAACAGTGGCTGTTTATATGTATGCACAAGTGGTTATATACACATACATTTTCAATTAATTTTACAAACTTCTTGATTCATATTTTAAGATTATGCTTAGCTACATATATATATTATATTCTATACACACACAACAACAACAACAACAACAACTTCCTTTCTTCTAAACTGGCTGAACAACTTTGTATTCTCACCAAAAAATGAATGAGTATTCCTCTGGCTCTACAGTTCTGCCCACAGATTTTTTGCAATGTTTTGGGTGTAATCCACTCTAATACGCCTATTGTGCTATCTCCTTGATTAGCTTTTAAATTGCAATTTACTAATCGTAAGTCATACTGAGCTACATTTTATTGCTTATTTGCCATCTGAATGTCTCTTGGTACAATGCTTGTTCCATTGTGCATGTATTATCATATTTTCACCTTTTTCCCTTTTTGTTCTAATTGAATTTTCTGTGACAATGTTGTACTTGTATATAGTACATTATGCACATTCTCTAGATTCTTCTTCCCCATTGTTACCTGTCAGCCTTTCCTCTCTACAAGTCATTTTCCCATTTTCCTTTCTGTGTATTCTGTTTTGTGACCTATTCTGTTTTACCAAGGCTGTTTCGTATGAATATGGGTTTTGAATTATTCATTGGTGGGATCCCCAGTTCTTATCTATCTATAAGATAATGACTAACCCTTTCCCAGAATCCATACATTGACAGTAGTTCAGCAGGCAGATGCAGGGCCTCATCAACCCCTCTCCCATGCCTACCTAACTGCTGTTAGGTCCATTCTTTTTTTTATTTTTTATTTTTAATTTTTTTCTTTCCCTTGTTCTCCCCACTCCCGCCTCCCTCCCATTCCCCCCAGCCCATCCCCCCATTCCCACCTCCTCCAGGGCAAAGCCTCCCCTGAGGACTGAGATCAACCTGGTAGACTCAGTCCAGGCAGGGCCAGTCCCCTCCTCCCAGGCCGAGCCAAGCGACCCTGCATAAGCCCCAGGTTTCAAACAGCCAACTCATGCAATGAGCACAGGACCCGGTCCCACTGCCTGGATGCCTCCCAAACAGATCAAGCCAATCAACTGTCTCACCCATTCAGAGGGCCTGATCCAGTTGGGGGCTCCTCAGCCATTGGTTCATAGTTCATATGTTTCCATTCATTTGGCTATGTGTCCCTATGCTTTATCCAACCTTGGTCTCAACAATTCTTGCTCATATAGACCCTCCTCTTTCTCGCTAATTGGACTCCCGGAGCTCCACCTGGGGCCTAGCTGTGGATCTCTGCTTCCAGATCCCTCAGTCATTGGTTGGGTTTCTAGCACGACAATTAGGGTGTTTGGCCATCCCATCACCAGAGTGTGTCAGTTCGGGCTGTCTCTCGACCATTGCCAGCAGTCTATTGTGGGGGCATCTTTGTGGATTTCTGTGGGCCTCTCTAGCACTTTGCTTCTTCCTATTCTCATGTGGTCTTCATTTATCATGGTCTCCTATTCCTTGTTCTCCCTCTCTGTTCTTTATCCAGCTGGGGTCTCCTGCTCCCCCAAGCTCTCCTTCCCTCGACACTCGCCCTTCATTTCCCCCACTTATATCGAGGCTGTTCATGAAGATCTCATCCATTTCTCCATCATTGGGCAATCCCCATGTGTGCTTTCTTAGAAAATTGGGAATCAATCTCCCCCAAGATCCAGCTATACCACTCTTGGACATATACCCAAGGAATGCTCAATCATACCACAAGAGCACTTGCTCAGCTATGTTCATATCAGCATTGTTTGTTATAGCCAGAACCTGGAAACAACCTAGATGCCCTTCAACTGAAGAATGGATAAATAAAATGTGGTACATAAACACAATGGAATACTACTCAGCAGAGAAAAACAATGACATCATGAGGTTTGCAGGAAAATGGATGGATCTAGAAAGAATCATCCTGAGTGAGGTAACCCAGACTCAGAAAGACAAACATGGTATGTACTCACTCATAGGAGGATACTAGATGTGGAGCAAGGATGACTGGACTGCTACTCACATCACCAGGGAGGCTACCTGGAAAACAGGACCCCAAGAAAGAAACAGGGATATTAGGTCCATTCTTGTGCAGGCTTAATGTAGGTAACCATGTCTGATATGAGTTCATGATCACTTTGGATGTGTCCTGCCTGGAAGATGAAATATCAAACCCCTTCTCTCTAGATTATTGGTCTTACATTCTTTTTGGCCTCCATTATAAGATATTTACCAGACTTAGAGAGTGTGCATACAAGGGTTGCTTCATAGCAGGAAGTTAATGTCTGGCACTATAAACCTGGTCCAAAACATAAGCTTTAGAAGTTCTAGGTCTGAGGGGAGTTACCACTGTTGTTTAACTAAACTGACATGATATCATACCACTGTCCACATCTAATCATAATGTGGCTGGTTATTCTTATAAAAGTCATGTCAGCATTGTATAAACAGTTGTACCTAGCCTCAGAGCTTAGTAGTGTAGTTTGTAGAGCTCACAGCAAAGTAAGAACATTGATGTATTTTCTACCCTAGCATCTTGAGTAGTATGTAACAGCACAGTGAAAGCTAGCCAATGTGGAGTAAGCTTCTAGGTCAGCTGTGGCTTGATTCCTCTGTGGTTCGCATTCAAGGCATGTGATGTTTTAACCAATGGTGTCTTCTAATCCAGCTCTAGGTGAATAATAACCGGCAAGGATATAAAAAGACTATATTACTTTTGGGGGCCTCTGGTGCCTCACTGAGCAATTTAGAAGGCATTATCCCATACCTGACACTATGTGTGTGTGTGTGTGTGTGTGTGTGTGTGTGTGTGGTGTGTGT
>CABHPR010153104.1:0-33577 GCA_902168415.1 Peromyscus melanophrys
ATATATATATATATGACAGACAAATAACACATGATACGCCTCACACAGAGATTCTTATTTCAAATATTTTGTTTCATATGCTTAAATTGTGGTAATATGGAAACCAAGAAACTAGAAATGGGCAAATGTTAGTGGAGTTATTAAAAGAGGGTAGATAATAAAATACTTAGAGCAGAAGTATTCAAGTGTGAACGGCACTGGGAGATGGGAAAATGAGAAGGCAACAGTAGGCTTATCGAAGATAAGTATGCATGAAAAAACTGTATGGAAAACTATATTCTAACTCAAGGGGGGAAATTAAGTGGGATAGTAAATTAAAGTCGATAAAAAGTGAGAGGAGAGCAAATTCTCGGAGTTAAAGGTTTAAGTGGGGCTGGAAGATTGTGAAGACAAGAGTAGGCTAATCAAAACTGTGGATATATGAAGTCTCACAGAAATACACTACTTTGTAAGCTACGCAAAAATATACAAAATATTTAGAAAAGGAGTTTGAACAGAAGTTCCTGCCTAGGTGGACAGTGCTGCTGCCCGAAGACTTGGCCAATAAATGAAAATCTCACTGCCAGGCAAGGCATGCCTACCTATGAGGTATCGGTCATTGTGGCTCCAGATGCACCTTAGATAGCATAAGAGACTGCCATTACTCTTGGCTGCCCACCACAGCAATATGAGACCCTATTGCTATAGATAGCTCTTAGTTTGAATGACAGGAAGCAAGCTTGAACTGACAAGGAAACTTTGCCCTTGCTGGATACCTTAAATCTGTAAAGTGCTATGCAGACCGATGAAAAGATATCAACAGTGTCACCCAGCAAAGGGCTCTGCATGCTAAAATAGTGACATGGTCTACAAGATATGTCAGCTTTGGTCTGGCAGTTAAACTCAGCTTATGCGAGTTTATGTGTACAGTCGTCATCCAATCATAAAGGGTAGCAACACTTTATGACTGGATATGAGGCCTATTACAAAGGAGAGATTTCATGCCTGGTACTATGAACCTGGTCAAAATCTTTTGACTATTGACTACAGGACAATAGACTATTGCTTTTCTAAATGATCCTGTTGTCAAATTGACTTCTAAATATTTATTTTTAACCCATAGATTTGTGTTGGTCCCAACTTGGTCAGAGAATTTTCTCCTTTGCAGTACATAGTTAATGCAGTGACTCGCAATTGGTTAAAATACAAAGTATGACTGTCAGTGCTCAGCTAAGGATGGTTCATCAATATCAACTTCATCCATCTCTGGGTCAGAGCATATTGTGGAAGAAGTGGCAATTGATGATAACTATGAAATGCTGAATTCTGAACAAGTCATGATGGCTGTACACATAAACTCACACAAGCCGAGTTTACCAGTAACAAGACACAAGAGTAGTATGAGATTGAGCCTGTAACAATTCTATCATGGTTCAGGAAGATCCACCAGTTCTCTACTATCCTGGCTAAATTTTATAAATTTGACACAATCTATGGTCATTTGAGACAAGGGAACCTTAACTGAGAAAATACCCCCACAAGATCATCCTGTGGGCAATCCTGTAGAGCATTTTCTTAATTAGTGATCAATATAGGAGGACCACTTAGCCATTGTGGATGGTGCCATCCCTGGTCTAGTTGTCCTGGGGTGTATAAGAAAGTAAGGTGAGCAAGCCATGGAGAGCAAGGCAGTAAACAACACTTGTCCATGGACTCTATATCAGCTCTTATCTTCAAGTTATTGGTTTGGGTTTCTGCATCGACTTCCATTCACAACATGAGATGAAGTAAACTCTTTCCCTCTCAAGTTTTTGTTTTTGTCATGGTATTTTATCACAGCAATAGAAAAGTTACTAATACGCCCACCACCGGCAAAGGAGGTAATGGCAGTTTGGTCACTGCCAGAAAGTCACTCTCCCTATGGAAACATAGGTCCTTGTGGCTTGCCCACTCCCCAGTGGATGATCCTCCACAAATGCACGTATGAGGTTTTATCACAGTAGTTAATACAGTCCTTATCTTTGTCATTCTAAGTTAAGATTCTATTCTGGTTTAAAATTATGCATGCTTCAATAGTAATTTGAAAACCTGCTTAATCTGTTTGAAGACATAAAAAGACATCTTAATCTTTCCAAATGATTCTAAGGAGTTACATTATATCATAACTCCCTTTTTATAATGTATTTGGGATAATAACTTGTCCCTGTGTCTCTAGATTTAATATCTTTTATGTGTATTTGTGACTGTTAAGTATTTGTGATACTATGTGCAGGTTTCCTGCATTTCAAATATGGCTTTCTGGATTCTACTTAAAATAAACTTGTTTTACTTAAGAATGTACCAGGTTCTGCTGACTCCCCATAGGGGGGCCTTACCTTCTTATAGGAGGGAATGGGAGGTGGGTGGGTGTGCGGGTGGGGGAAGGCTGGAAGGGTTGGAGGAGGTAGAGGGGGATTTGTGATTGGTATGTAAAATGAATAATAAAATTTCTTAATTAAAAAATAAAATAAACTTGTTTTATTAAAAATGTATTTATAAGAATTTTAAAAAATAAGACAGGAGGAAACCATCAGAGAAACAAAAACATTGTAAAGTCATATTTATATTATTTTTGATAAAGAAGGTTAAAGAAAAAGGTAACTGCTTTTAGATGAGAAATATTTTTGCAAGGTTAAAAAGGGATTTCTATAGATCTTTTTTTTGAAGGTCTGGTAGAATGCTGCTGTGAACTCATTTGGGCCTGGGTCCTATTTTAATGGGAAGGCTTTTTACTGCTATTTCTTTAAAATATTTTCATTAAAATATTTTTCATATAATATATTGTGATGATTTCCCCCTCCCCCAACTCTTCACTGATCTTCCCCTCCCATGTTTGTGTATGTTTGTTTTTGCATTTGCTGTCTTAATACTGTTTAAATCTGGTCATTTGTCATAGGTTTGTTTAGGTTACTAATCTCATCTTCGTTCAACTTTGGTAGCTTGGATAAATCTAGAAATTCATCCATTTCTTTTAGATTTTCCAGCCTAATGGAGTAGAGGTTTAACAGTTTTCCCTTATAATACTATACACTTCTTTAGTGTTTGTTATAAAGTTTTCTGTTCATTTCTAACTCTATTAATTTGGGTCTTTTTTTTTATTTCTTTTGGTTAGTTGGACCAAGGGTCTATCAGTTCATTTCTTCAATTTGTTCATCCTTTGTCTTATTTTCTTTGTTTCTATTTCATTACTTCTTCTGTGATCTTCATTATTTCTTGACTTCTAGTGGGTTTAGATTTGATTTTTTTCATGTTTCTTTTTTTTTAATTTTGAGTTTCACCACTAAGTCATCTTTTGTGCTTTTTCTGACTTTTAAATGTAGGCACTTTGAGCTATAAATTTCCCTTATAGGACTTCTTTGTCTGTGTCCTAGGGGTTTTATTGTGTTGTTTTCATTTAGTTCCAGGAAATCTTTTATTTCTTTCTTGATTTCTTCTTTGAGCCATTCATCAGCCAATAATGAGTGTTCAATATCCGTGAGTTTAAGTACTTACTATAAATTCCATTGCTGGCAATATTAAATGTTATTGCATTGTTGTTACATAGGAAAATAGGAATCATTTCAATTTTTATGATTTTGTTAAGATTTGTTTTGTGACCCAGAATGTGGCCTATATTAGAGAAGCTTTAGTGGGCTGCTGGGTAGGATGTATATTTAGTGTCTAGGTGGAATATTCTGTAGATAAAAGTACACTTGAATGATGCCATTTAATTCTCAGTTTAATTTTAGTCCTGATGACCTGTATAGTGGAGAAAATCAAGCAGTATTGATGAGTTGATGTTAATATGTGTCTTTAATTACAGCAGTACACTTTTTATGAAATTGGATTTACCAGAGTTTGTCCTAATATAAAGGATTATTCTAAATAGAAATATATGAAAAACAAGCTAGAAGGTTAAAGTAGGTTGCAAAAGGGATTTGAGAGCTTAAGTTTAAGAAAATACAATGTGAATCTAACTGACTTAAGTAAATTAAAGATTATCAAAATTCCTAAGGTCATGAATCCAATTAATTCAGTATCCCAAGGGATCAGTGAGATGCCTTAGTGGGTAAAGGCCCTTGCTGCACTGGACAACCTGAGTTGGAACACTAGGATCCAGTAAAGATGGAGGAAGATAATCAGCTCCACAAGCTTTCCTCCGAGGTTCCACATGCACTGTGCTATGTGCCCCAACCCTCCTCTGTCTGTCTGTCTTTCTGTCTGTCACACACACACACACACACACACACACACACACTGAGATAAAACTTGTATCTGAGTACCATTTAAAGCTGATTAAAATGTCAGTGTCCCTCATATATTGCCTTTACTCTTTAGGTCATACTATGTTCCTATTTCTACTTTAATATGACACAAGGGTCTCTTCCTTAATGGTCCTGGAAACTATTTCTGTCCCTTGAAAATTGATTTTCTGCCTGCTCAGTCTCATCTAAATCAGATCCTAGGAATGAACCTTGTAGAAATGTGGGACAAAATATTTACAGTATCCTCCTGATGTGTAAATCCAAATACAAACTTCTCGTGCAAAGAACACCAACAGACTGTGCACTATGAGCTGTTGAGTTGGCACCCTAACTACTGACATCCCAATTCAGCACTAAGAAGACAGATTTATTTTAACTCCATTCATCCAATAGGCTTCCCTTATTTTATCTTATATAAAATCATCCCTTTGTTTATTTTTACATAAAAAACAGAAATAAAACTGGAACTGTTACACAACCTGATAATGAGGATCTAAGCAGAGTGTAATGAGCAGTCCAGGCCCTGCCACCATCATCAAGGTGAGAAACAAAGAAAGCCTCCAGAAGGGCTCTAGCAGGTCTTGCCCTTCCCACTTCCTCTCCCTTGGATTACATTCCTAAAGCCATCAACCAAGACCTGTTCCCTTGTTTGACAACTTTCTTATGCCTGACTCATTCCTGATGCCTGACTGATCACTAAGGTCCAACTATCGAAACACCAAGGTCCAGCAATTAAAAAAAAAAAAAGCTCCATTTTGTAGCCCTAATTAAAATACCTAATCAGAACTTACCAAGCCATCCCAACTCATTCTAACATAGACCTCCCCTTTTTCCCTTTTAGAATTAAAAGTAAAGCTATTTGCTGCTGTTTCTGCCCAATTCAGACTCAGCCACCTTGTCTCTTTGCCTTGTTTAATAAAGGATCTCTTTGTGTTGGAAATTGGAAATTAGTTTGAGTGTGGTCTGCACCTAGTTCAGGGTCCAGAGGGGAGTACCCTGCAGTACTCAGGTCCTTTCACCTCCCTGCTCACCAGTTTAGAAAGTAACTTGACTGTGGTCACACATTAACCAGTCCCACCTTCCTATGTAGTGTCTTTGTAGCCCATATCACACAGTGTGCTTCACAGCACAGGTCACATGTGAAGTTTGCTTCTTTTTGGTCCAGGGTCTTCTCTGCCATACCTCATTTAAGAGTAGATACCTTGGTTAGTCTGACTGAAATAGATTCTTTTTCTTCAGACTCCTGATATTCTGCCCGGTGCATTAAAGCTTTTACATAGAAGAACAATTTGATTCAATGCCTATCTCCAAAACTCAATTTTTCATTCCTTCCATAAAAACTTAACCTTGTGACAGAGAGGTTTATGGAGTAAAGACTTGTTCCATCTTTTTATTTAAAAATCAGCTTCAAACCTGACATGTATCCCATTTAAAACACAAAATTATGAAGAAAAAACTGTGATAAACAAATGAGGGAGGAAGTATCACAAATGCCTCTCCTAAAAAATTGAAACACTATATGAAGGAATATGTTGTTGTAGATTAGAGAAAATAGACTAAGACGCAGGTAATAAAGTTTATTTCTATCTCATATCTATATTTAGTGTTAGAGAGGGCTCAGATGCCCAGACCATGTGATCTTATGCATCAGGCTGGCATGTACTGCTGGCAAACATCCTATACCAGGAGTGAGACCCCTGCTTGCCCTGCTTGGGGCTGCCTGGGAACTTCACTACAGGTGTTGACACAGAACACCCTTTAGGGCAACACCTATGTTGACCTAGAATTTTGCTTCAGGACCTTGGCCTAAGTGACCTCCTATGCCAAGTCTTTCTTTGCTGAGACACAACTGTGATACCTGAGAACCTTGTTCCAGGTTTCTGACCTACACAATGTCTTATACCAGTTTAGTTGACACCATTCTGGAATTTTGGTCCAGGAGTCCAGTTTAATATGACTTCCTGTACCAAATGAACAATGGATTCCCTTCTTAGGCCTGCTATAATGTCCAAGGACCTCACTTCAGGTGTTGGGCCTGTGTAGTCTCCTATATAAGGATCTATATACAGACCCCAGAAGCCTCTCTCTAGGCACCAGACAGTAGCTGGTCCTCTGAGAAAAACTATAAATAGATCATCTTTCTCCTAGCACTTACATACAGAGGAAAAAGACATCTCAAACCTCCTAAGGCAGTTTCCTTCTAAACATTGTAAGTATCTCTACAAAAATATGAGAATGACTTGAACAAACGAGGAAAGAAAGAAGAAATAGAGACAGGAGGGAGGGAAGGAAGGAAGGAAGGAAGGAAGGAAGGAAGGAAGGAAGGAAGGAAGGAAGGAAGGAAGGAAGGAAGGACAGCAAGTACCGATGAGCAAACTGAAGGTCCTGGGGCAGAAACAAAAACATGAAAACCTGAGAACACATCTCTTACAAAAGTTACTAAGCCCTTAAATACTAGCCCCAAATGGAATGACCTGGAAGAAATTCCAAATGAATAATGAAAAAGAATGATCATAACTATATACAAACACCTAAAAAGGAAAACAGGAACACTACAAAGAGGGAGAAGCTGCATGAAATGAAGTCATATAAGATAAAAAATTAAGTTCAGGGGAGAGAATTAATGAAGAAAACCTCAGATAAAATGTTGGAAATAAAAACTTCAATAAGCCAAGTCAAAACCTCAAGGAAAACTGAATATTGGTGAATAGATTGGATTATTTGGAAACAGTGTCAAAGTTGAAAGGCAAGGTAGAAGAATTGGATAATTCAACAAAGGTAATGGTAATTTTTTTAAATGAATGTGATATGGGAGACATAATGGATACCTTAAAAAGACCTACCCTTCTCATTGTGGACATAAAGGCATAAAAAGTGTTTTCAGTAAAAATAACAGAAGTTTCAGGTTAGCCTTACATTGGGTGTCAGATAGTGTGGGACTCTGAAGTCTCAGATCAGGTAAGATTTATTAAGGAATGAAATCTATAAGGTACACTCATGACACAGAACAGAGCTAAGATGATTCAGCCACTGCTGTCCAGCTGTTCAGTCCAATGGTGTTGGAACCAAACTACAATCCACACTTCTCCACCACTAACTCCTGCTTCGACCACCCAAGAGAGAGCATACAACCCTTGCTCCACCATTCCTAAGGAATTACATATCTTCAGAGAAAATCATGCCCCTAAGGCCAAAACACTCCATTTAATTGGTCATTGAGCCAAATGGTAGAATTCCTACAACACAGTGGACAGAAAAAATTATCAAAATCAAGGAAGATATGAGTAAAATGCAAGTGTAAACAACAACACAAAGAGTTAATGAAATAAATAACTGGTACTTTGAAAAATAAGATTACTACACCCTTATCTAAATAACAGAGAGAGGAGGGTTAATGAAATTAGAAATGAAAAGAGACAGATTACAACAGAAACCAATGAAATTCTGAAAATCATAAGGACATGCTTTTAAAACCTACACATACTCAAGCCAAACAAAATCCTAGTGTGTGTGTGTGTGTGTGTGTGTGTGTGTGTGTGTGTGTGTGTGTGTGTGTGAAATCCTAAAGAGCTATTAGCATTTGATAGTTTCTAGGAAAGGAAGCATCGGTTGTTTTAAATATATTGTATGAAATCCTCAATGAATTAATAAGAAAACATTGTTTAAAAACCTTCTATTATACTAAATTGGAAAATCTTAAAAACATAAATTAATTGCTAGATGTATACAGCATACCATAATTGAATCAAGATGAAACAGACAGTAATTTAGATAGATAATAACCACCAACAAAATCGAGTCAATAATAAAAATGATCCCAATTTTTTAAAGCCTGAGACCAGATGGATTTATTGAATAATTCTAAAACTTCAAAGAAAAAAATAACATCAGTTATATGTAACTACTAGCTACTCAAATTATTTCATGAAATAAAAAGAGAAGGAAGGCTTCCAAACTTTTAATAAAGTCAATGTTACTCTGAAACCAAAATCAGATAAAGATACAACAGCAACAGGAAATTTACCTAACAATACCCTTGATGAGTATGGATGCAAACAATTCTCAAAAACAGAAAGGCAAACCCAATTCAAAATCATATCAAAGGGAACATTCATCATTACCAAATCTGCTTCATTGTAGAGAGTTAAGGATGGGTCAACGTATATAAATCAATAAACGTTATTGATTAAGTAAGTAGACTCAAAGGCAGAAATCCCATCATCACTCTAAAAAAGAAAGAAAAGGCCTTTCAAAAATATCTGACATTTCTTAAAGATAAGTCATGGAGAATCTAGGGGTGGAGAGAGCATACTTCAACATAGTTAAGGACATAAATGATAAACCTACAGCCAACATCATATTAATTGGGGAAAGACACAAAGTATTCCCACTAAGATGAGGGACAAGACACAGTATACCCTGTCTTATTCAATACAGTATTTGAGATCTTAGCTAGAGCAATAAAATAAGATAAAACTAGAAAAAGAAAGTGAAGAAATCAAAAACCTTATTTGCAGATGGTATGATACTATCTGTAAGGAATACCAAAGACTCCACAAAAAAGTCCTAAACCAAAAAATAATTTTAGCAAAGTGGAATAATACAAAATTAACACACAAATATCAGTAGCCTTTCTAAGTACTAATGATCAACATACTGAAAATGAGTCCAAGAAAAATCAGAATCATAAGGGCTTTGAGCCACATTACTTAATTGTACTGGCTTATAACCTGCCTTTCCTGATTTATTTGCATCTGTATAGTGTAAGAGCTCCAGAAATTGGTGGTCCTCATAAAATGTGAGGAAGGATTCAATTAGTTCCTTTTATAAACTGAAGGCCCTTGTTTTGGGGATATTTCTTGCTAATCTCTCCCAAAAAATTACTGTGAGCATTTTGCCTACATTCATTTTCTGCCCATATTGAGGCAGTTTCACCATTAGTAAAAGGTACTACAATTTCTGTTGGGTCTTTTCCTGTTATTTGATGAAGTCTCAACTTTCCTTTCAGAATCAACTCAGAATCCTTTTCTACATAGGTCTTTAATTTTTTTACTCAGTTTGTATGGTAAAATATCCATTCTAAGATTTTGTTTTATCTCTGCATAAGAATTCCTGTAGAAGAATGCATACAATCAAGCTCTGTATCTAAGCGGTCCACATGTGCACCCTATAATTTCTCTTCTATCAAAGCCAATTCTCTCTCAGCCTCAGCAGATAATTTTCTTAGACTGTTTAAGTCCTTATCACCTTGTAAGGTTTGAATAAATTACTTAGTTCTTGCATAGTTTATCCAGTTGTTGGTCATAGCCAGTTAATATCTCCTAGCAATTTTTGGAAATCATTAAGAGTTCATAACTGACCTCTCCTGATTTGTACTTTCTGTGGTTAAATGTTTTGTAAACCTAGCTTATATCCTAGGTAATTAATAGAATCTCCTCTTTGTATTTTTTCAGGAGCAATTTGCAATCCCCAACAAGGCAAACTTTTCTTTACTTCTTCAAACATTTTTTCCTAAGGTATCTGTGTCTGAATCAGCTAGTAAGATATCATCCATATAATAGTAAATTATAGACTGAGGACACTGTTTGCAAATTATTTCTAATAGCTGTTGTACAAAATTTTGACACAAGATGGGGCTGTTTAACATCCCTTGTGAAAACACATTCCACTGATATTTTTTAACTGGATGAGAAATATAAGTATGCACTGTGAAGGTAATTTTTTCTCTATCCTAGTTCTTGTGAAGGTATAATAAAAAAGCAGGCTTTTAAATCAGTCACTATAATAGGCCATCCCTTAGGTAATAGAGAAGGCAAGGGAATTCAAGGCAGTAAAGGTCCCATTGGCTGAGTCACTTTATTTATGTCTCTTAAATCTGTTAACATTCTCCATTTCTAGATATCTTTTTTAATGACAAATATAGGTGAATTCCAAGGACTGGTCGATTCTTCAATATGTTGATAATTTGGCTGTTCTTATACCCACTGTTCTAGCACCTGTAATTTTTCTGATGTTAAAGGCAATTATTCCACCCACAAATGTTTGTCAGTTAACCATTTTAAAATTAGGGCTGTTGATACCCTTGAAAGATCACCAGTTTTTATGCCCTGCTTATGTACAACCTGAATGGTCTGTGACTATTCTTTTTTTTTATTTTTTTATTTTTTTTAAATTTTATTTCAACTTCAAAACAGAAAAAAAGTGCACAGAAACAAATTAAGTCTTAATGATGAATGTATCATCAATGAGAACCAGTTCAAAATTAGACAAAAATTTACAATACTTTTGAATAATGGAACAGAGAGGTAGAGAATCTTAAATTATTATATTGTAACTGTTAAACTGATTTGTAAGAAATATCACTTCAAATATTATAAAACACAGAAACTTATAAGCTTTAGAGAATAGTGGAAATGTTAATTACCAAAACAAAGAAGATATCTCATATGAACCATTTACTTGTTTGAGTTTACTTCTCGTGTAATACCTTTTAATATTTCTCTCAGAAGCATTCTTTATTTTATGCTTTGTTTCTGAGACTGGAGGAATATTAATCTGTGTTTTCCATTGCTGCAATAAATCATGTCCCCATAAATTCATTGCTGTGTTAGCCACATACGGTTTTAATTTTCTTATCTGTTCTTCTGTCCCTATACACACAATCCATCTTGCATTTTGTTTTACTGAGATAAAGTTACAAGCCTAAGATGATGAGCATTTACCTCCCGAAGAGGCCAATTTGGAGACCAAGATTTTGGTGAAATTATTGTTACATCTGAACCTATGTCTAACAAACCCTCCATTTCAATGCTCTATATACACTTATAGCATTTTGCCAAAATACTTGTTTTCTGGTCTCTCCTGAACTTTTGTTGTATCTATAGAAGTTGTTCTATCTTTGGTCACATCCAGAGCAGTATGGTTTTTAACAACAGGTAATAAGTCTTTTATTTACTCTGTGGATGAGTTTCTCCAATGCTGGCAGGGAATGATTGATTCAAATTTGATACTGGGGCCTGAGGAAGGCCCCTCATGGCATTTTCTGATGGCAAAGGGCTACCTTGTCGGTCCCTTGTTGATCTGCATTTATTAGTCCAATGCCAGCCTTGCGTCAGCTGGGGTCTTCTGTTTGGATTATCCCTAGAAAAAAAACATTGTTTCTAGGAACATTTTTTCCTGCAATCCCTTTTCAAATTACCTTGTTTGCCACAATTAAAACATCTGAAATATTGAGTTTTCTTTAAATTTCTAGAAATTACTTTTCCTATAAAAGCAGCATCACAAGTGTGAGATACAATATCACCTGTATTTCTAATCTATTCATCTATTGGTGCTAATCTTTCCTTTGAAGGCCTAATCATCCTTTTTCATTCTGAATTAGCATTTTCAGAAGCCAAATATTTAATTAATATTTGTTTAACTTCTGGATCTGATACCATTCTATTTATAGCTGAAGTCAACAATCAGTGAAGGCTTCTTTTGGACCTTGTATAATTTTAGTAAATGGACCTTGTATAATTTTAGTAAATGACTCAGTCCTCTTTTATGATTCTTCAATCCTGTCCCAGGCATTCAAATCTGTTATATGATATAGCACCAAAGTATGATCATCAAATCTAAACTGTCTTTGCAAATCAGCATACTGACCTTTACTGAGAAGCTGGTCTTGGGAAATTTCCATACCCTACCTGATTTTTCTATGACCTTAGCTTCCTCTTTCCACCATGGTTTTCATTGTAACTGTAGGCCAGCTTCCAATATTGCTGTAGCTAGATATGCCTAGTCTTGTGGAATAATTCTGTTCTGAATTGTCCAGGAATTCAACATCTGTTTCACATAGGGTGAATGCATACCATATGAAATGACTGCTCCTTTGAATCTCTTCAAATCTAAAACTTCCACAGGATTCCAGTAATGTCTGAATAGCATTGGGGATGCTTATCATCTGTTGGTCATTGTTGGATGGTAACTGTATAAACTAAGTTGGTTTTCTAATAATCTTGGGCTTCTCCTCTTCCATTTCATAATGCAATGATGAAATAAGTTCTCTCTAAATTCCTCTGTCTGTGTCTGAATATTTTTCTTACTTTCATTAGTAGGTCTTTCAAAGGCTTGTATCTTATCAGTAGTAAGTCTTTATAAAGTTTGCACCTTATCAACAGTAAGTCCTTCTAAGTCTTGTATCTTATCAGTCAGTTTTTCATATTTGTCACAGTTATCCAACCATTCTTTTAAGTATAAAATATGAATTAACATACTGATAGTAAATACAATCGGTATTATAGCTAAGCAATTTATTCCTTCATTTTTTTTTCCATTTTCAAGCCATCAATAGTAGCATTGAACAGGTACCTAGCTCCATGCATTGTGTTATTTCTGAGTTTTAACCTGGAAAATATTTTTCCCTTTTTTTTTTTTTTTTTAAAAAAAAGCACCTAATTCCCCCTTTAAGAATTCCCAGGTATCTCACCAGATTTGCTGATGATAACAGTGAAGTTATCTAGCTGTGTTGGTCCTCAGTTGGGGGTGGCGGTGCCACTAGCCATAGCTGCTCAGTAAGGCTGGGCAGAGGATGTGGATGGTGCATGACCAGGCCCTTTGGCAGCTTGCTGTGGTGGCAGCAGCAGTAAAAGCCCAAGCCGTGAGTGGGTGTGAGTGGATGTCAATGTGGCCTAGATAGCCTGGGTTGATGCCGAGGGAGGGGGTCCGTGGAAAGCCCACTTGGCAGGAAGTGAGGGCACAGGTTGATGGTGGATGCCTAACCCCAGTGTGATTTGTGGCCAGGGGCAGGCAGCTGCTGGAGGCTGCTGTAGAAAGACTGCAACTGACAAATCCTGGACTTAGGTGGAGAGCTTGTGAGGAGAGAGACACTGCTGGCCACGGCAGTGTCAGAGAGGTGGTGGGTTCACTGCCTTGACATGGTTTAATAATGGCACACACTGGACACTAAATGCAATGATTATCTAAATTATTCTATTATTAATGAAAACTTGGTCATCAGATATGAAGTTAAAACCTGATTGGTCAGAGAAGTTGTGGAGAAGTGACCAGTGACCTCCTCTTTGTCTCCTTCCTAGATCCAAAAGGCTGCACATCTTTCTAAGTCCTTCCCTACTACTTTCTATATGTCCTTGGTCCTCCAAAACTTCTATGGCTAATTTTGGTTAGCTACTAGCTAGCTCTGCCCTCTGATTCAAGGTAAACTTTATAGTCACAGTGGAATGGCAGTGTGAAAAATTCTCCCTCAACAGGAGAAAGTAGGGAATCCACTTAGACTTATAGGCAAAGGAGAGAACTCTCTGGAAAGGACTCGAACAACAGGCATTAATACCCAAAAGTGACAAATAGACTACAATAAAACTAAAAAGGTTCTGAGTCAAGAGTCAATCTATAGAATCAGAAGCCATCTTTGCCCGTTATACATCTACCAGACAGTGTGGAACTAAAAAGAGAATTCTCAAAAAAGTGAAATACAAAAGGCACAGAGACACATATAAGAAGTGTTCAACATATTTAGCCATCAAGGAAATGCATTATTGAAGCTGCTTTGAGATTTCCTTTTACCACAGTTAGCATGGCAAAGTTCAAAACAACAAATTTCAGCAGATTTTGCTGTGGTTGCGAGGAATGGAGTGTGTATTCACTGCTGGGGGGAGTGAAACTGTGGCAACCACTATGAAATTTGTTGTGGAGCCTTCTCTAAAACATGGAAATAAAGCTGCTATGTGGTCTAGTTATACTACTTTGGGATTATACCCCAACAACTCTATATTTTATTGTAGAAATACTTGGTCTTCCATGTTCATTGTTGCTCTACTCACAATAGCCAGGAAATAAAAATAACTAGATCTACAACTGATGATTGGTTAATGAAAATGGGCACATTTATACAATAGGATGTTATTCAACTGTTAAAAATCAAATTGTGAATTCATGGGCAAATGGGTGGACCTGGAAACAACTACCCTGAGTGAGGTGTAATTACAATCCCATCTGGGAGAGTATTCAGATCCCCTTTCTTGGGAGAGATGAGTTCCACATCAGGATGTTGTAGCTCTCTCTTTTGAAGTAATGATCTTAGGATGAAAAGTTTCCTGGCAATATGGAAAAAGGCACAAGAGAAAATGTGGTGATCAAGCAAGTCTATGCATAGGCCAAAGGTGAGACATGTTTTGGGGAAAAGCAACACATTCCTTTGGTGATTGGGTCATCCTGGAAGTTGAGACATGTCTTTTATGTGAAACTTGAGAGTACACTAGAGTTCCATAAAGTAGGTGGTAGATTGAGTTGAAATTGAGCAGGACTGGAATGGGAAATAACCACTTGGAGTACAAGAAATCTCTATGAAAATGGGGAGTGGGTGAGTCCAAGGTAGTCCAGGATGGGAAATAACATAGGCAAAAAGAGCTTAAAAAAAGACAAACCAAAGGTGGGTGGTAGTGGTGGGACAAACAGATTCCCCCAAGACAAAGAGATCAACTCCTCTGACTGACTCAGAAAGACCCCAATCCTGTCCCATAGACCCTCCCTGGCCCAACGAAGGGGAAATTGAACAACGGAAGATACCTCTCAAACCTAAGTTTAATTCCTTATCTTGTCTCCCAGACAGCTTCTTTTACGAACTGGGTAAAAGTGCCACAGAAAGCTACTGCTGTTAGTAAATTACACCAAAAATGTTAGTAAACTGGTTGCAAAACGTGCAACTCTGTGGGTTTGGTGTCCTGACTACCTGGGGAGCCAGGCAACACCTTGAGCTCTATAGCACAGCTGTGATGGCTGAAACTGCAAGGAGACAGTTCAGCCCTGGAAGTTGAGGTATCTCAGACACCTCAAGCTGCTCAGAACAATAGCTCTGCCCTGAAGGTGTCCCAGACACCTAGAGCTGTTTAGCACAGCGCTGACAGCTGGGACTGCAAAGAAACATCCCAACCCTGGAAGGGAATTTTTTTCTGACTTCTTTGGAGAGTCAGGCCTGGAACTGCATTAGCAGGGAAGGGTATCCTGACTCTTCGGGAAAGTCAGGATATACCTGGTGTGATGGGGGATGGTCTTCCTGCAGGACACAGCAATCCTGCTCCTCTCCTGGAAAGCCGCAATCTCCAGCTCAGTGTTACCAGTTCTCTCTTGCTTAATCTACTATGGGACGTCTTAGTAAGGTTCTTCTGTTCAGCTCAGCCTTGCTCAATCCACTATGGGATGTCTCAGCAAGGTTCTTCTGTTCAGCTCCCCCCTTACTCAATCTGCTATGGGATGTCCCAGCAAGGTTCTTCTATACACCAGTGGATGAAGGTCTTCACCCAAAACTCTTTTGAGAAAGAGATTTATTTGGGAAGGAAAAGTCCAGGAGAGTAACTGCCTCTACCAGGGTGGAGAGAACAGCTCACAACTGACCAGTCAGGGTGGTTTATATAGGATGTCCAGGGGGCAGAGTCAACTGTGATTGGTTAGTTTTTTTTTCTGCCCAGGGATTGGCCGGTTTTGTGGACAAGGGGCAGAGATGGCCCTGATTTCAGGGCCAAACTGTGTTTCTCTCACTGGCCTTACTTAGCTTTTTTACACTGCCTCTAAGGCCAGGGTACATTTCATTCACTGACTCTGATTCTAGGGTCCAAGAGTGTTTGTTTGGTACTGGTTTCATAGTCAGGGCATATTTCCTTGGTTCACTTCTTGGCTCAGGTCCCAAACACAGGCTGTGTTTCTATCCCTGGTCCTGGGCCCTAGGGCCAGGATTCTGCTGTCCTGCTCTGTTATTGGTTGGTTTCACAAGTTAGTTGGACAGGGGCAGAGATGGCTCTGATCTGAGCTAAACTGTATTTCTTTCACTGGCCTTATCTGAGCCATCCTTCCCTAATTCTGGGCTCCAGGGTCAGGGTGGGTTTCTTTAGCCAACCCCTTTTCCCTACAACTACTAAGGTTAGAAACTAGAATGAACTATTGCTGTGGGATAATGCTTTTGTACACTGGTTTAATAAAATGCTGATTGGCCAGTAGCCAGGCAGGAAGTATAGGTGGGATAAGCAAACAAGGAGAATTCTGAGAGAGGAAGGCTGAGTCAGGAGACATCAGCCCACCGTCCAGGGAGCAGCATGTAATGGCACACAGGTAAAGCCATGGAACATGTGGCAACATATAGATGAACAGAAATGGGCTGAGTTTAAGCGTAAGAGCTAGTCAGTAGTTAGCCTGAGCTAATGGCCAAGCAGTTTTAATTAATATAAGCCTCTGTGTGTTTACTTGGGTCTGAGCGGCTGCAGACTGGGCAGGACACAGGAAAACTTTCAGTTACAAACTATTTTAACAAGTTGGTTTTCAAGAATCATAAATTCTAGTCAACACAGAGAGCTACAGATTCCTTTGATCTCAGTCCATATCATGCTTCAGTGGAGCAAAATGGAGCCATGTATTGCTTTCCTAGCAGCATGCCATGTCTAGAAGCAGAGAGGAGGTCAAAGAGATCCAGATGACATTGTTTGGTTCTGCAAGCTAAAATTTGTGTGGTAAGACACATCAACTCATTTTTATTGCACAGAGACTGCAGAATTCCTTATTGTTTCTTTGCTTTTTATTTGGGTCCACATACTAACCTAATTCAGGCATCTTTTTTCTTTTTTCTTTTTTTTTTAATAGAGAAGAGGTGATTGCACAGCAGGAGGAAAGATAATCAGTAATTCTGTTGTTATTTCAGGTTTTTATTGTTTTCTATGCTCTGCGTTCTTTAGCTCTCAAGTACTTGATTCAAGACTGCACGTGTTAAGGAACATTCACCCTGAGCAATATGGTGCTTGCCTCCTATCTAGATTGCTGAATGTATACGAACTTTTAGATTGTAAATTTGAGTAAAGGGGCCAATGGGGATGTTCAAAGGAAGTGATGTAGATTTGATACACAAAGAAAAAGGCAGATACTTTTGTTAGCTAGCTTGATGATTGTCCTTGATCATGGGTTTGTAGACTGGTACCATGATTTTATGGTTTATAGATATCGCAGGATGCCCATTCAAAATTAATCAAGTGCTGCCTCATATAGGACTCATTCATATTATATACATTATATATGTATGCCTATATATCACAATCATTTACTTTTACTAGAAACATCATATATGTTCCTGCCTCTTGTTAATCCTTTTTTCCAATGTACAACCAAATAGATGACAAGACAAAAATCTGTAGAGCTTATAAGGAAGATGAATTCTCTGTCACTTTACTCAAAAGCAAGTCTCCAGTCTGATGTAATCCAATGCACTCAGTTTTATATGGGAGCAATACCTTTTCTGAGTACTGTTATCTCATGAGATAAGGATGTCTGTAAGTAAAAGCAGCTAATGAGATGTTCATCCATGGAGAGGACAGAGCATACTCTCTGTATAAAAACTCTCTCAATAGCAACTCCAGCATCATAACAGGGATTCCTTAGTTGAGTTTTGCTGGATGTGCTAAACATCTATTTAAAGATGTTTTTCCATGTATCTGCTTCTTCTCTGAATTTGATACACAGACTCATTCAAAACCAAGAGCACAGCTATGGTAGCAATCCATGTACTGCATATAGACTACCTTGTTTTTTCCATGATGCTTACAATGGAACTTACAAAGTCTCAGTGTTTTATAGTATGCACACAGTGTTTTATAGTATGCACACAGTAATGCATAGTGTGGATTCATCCTTCTTTTTCTAAGTTGGCGTTGTCCAGCACTATCCTCTAAGCCAAGCAACTGCCATCTTGATAAGACCAGATGTGGCTGCTTATGAAATGCTATGATAGCTGGGCTTATTGATTGTAGATGTTTCTTTATAGAAAGGGGAATTAAGGAGGATCATTGGATCCTTACCTCAGTATCCTGTCTCTCCTCCCAGCCAGTTGTATGCAACATCATAATTGCACATGACTTTGTGGTTGGGACGAGAAGCTAGACTATATGGGCTTCGAAAGACTAGGTCAAAGGGGGCTCTGCTTATGCAGTTATAAAGAAGCTATCACACATTCTGGGTGAATAATATCCAACGTAGCTGCTTTTAGGTGACCCACATTTCTGTCAGCAATCTCTTTCCCATGCTTAGTAAGCCTAATAAACTCACTGGTTCCCCTAACATGAAGTTTGGCCATCATCCCAATTTTGTAACAGAAGTCAAGATTACCTCTTCAGGGGAGGCAGACAAAAACAGGAGGTAGAAACTGGTTAGGCAGTTTGGAATGAAAAGAGCCCAAAGAAAAGTAACCAGTTTCTTTCTTGGCTAAAAGCTGAACATATCCTTGGACCTCTCAGCAGCCATCCTTGCCAGAGACTAGATCAGCCAAAAGTGTTTGGGGAACTCTGATCTGGCTTCTAAATGATTCTAAGGTTACCTTTGCAGAACAGGGATACTAGTATAGAAGAAGTAAAGATCTGGGCAGGCAAAGGTCTTTCTTGTCAAGAGAGTAGAATTTCTGGCCATGGAAAAAAACATCACATTTAGTTGAGCTGGGTCAATCACTGGTCAAATGACCACCCTTATGAAGGCAGCTCACCTTAAAGCATGCGTAAACCATCGCTGGATACAAAATTTACTTTCAATTGACAATTCAAATGGCCAACACATGAAAGGTTAAAAAAAAGTATAACACAGGGAAATTGTAAGAGACTTTTTTGTTTTTTAAATCAAAGGTAGTTAACCTATTCCTCAGCCTTCCCTTCCTCTTTGTACCATTAGCTCACCATGCCAATCATGTTCCACCAATGAGACACTGCCACTTCCTAAGTTGGGGATAAAAGAAGGAAGAATTTTTGGTGTGTTGTTAGTCTGGTGTGGGTTCTGGCTCAAGATTTTTGGAAAAAGAATTGCCTTGCACATATAAGCAACTAATACTGACTGAACAGGTTATGTTTAGGAATGTAATACCAATTAGTGGGGAAAAAAAGAGGATGTGTTAGGAGGGAGGAAGGAGAAGGAAGAAATATTGAAAGAAAGAGTCTGCTTAATCTATATAAAGAAACAAACAAACCAGGATGGCAGGGTTAACAGATTCACTTGCTGTTGGAGCTTTGCCATTATTTGACTTCTGTTTTAGTGTGAGTCCTGGTGATCCCAGGAGCAGGCACCCAGAGCATCACTGGAGTCTTCTGGCTCCTGTTGGTGACGTTAAGAAGACATGTCTTGTAACTTAAGAGAAGAATTTGTAATTAGTAAGATTAGGGCCCTGTCCAAATTAAGTTAGAACAGCCCTGAGGGATTCCTAGTTTGCAGGTTTTAAATAAAATTCAGACATCTGGCTAGAACAAGTGCACGGAACCTGTAGGGGAGAAATTTTAATATTTGTATCCATTTTGGATGCGTTTTAAGTCTGTTTTAGATAATATAATTTTTTCTCATTTCCTAATCTATTTACAGGCTCACATAGTTTAAGCACAGTCTGTAGCAGTTGTCCACTGACAACTTTGTAAGGATTCAAGTCCCTAACTGGTCAGAAGACGGGATTTGGTAACAGTGGAGGTGTGCCTCTTGGCACAGTCTATTTTAAAGTGAGGTTCATCAGCTGGCCCACTATCACTCAGCATGCCATTAGGCAGTCCAAAAATGAGAAATAATTTCTCTACGCAGGGCTTTAATTACTTCTGTGGCCATCTCACTCATGGTAGGAAATGATGCTATACCTCAGAAGTGTCAACACCCCTGATTTTGTCAGTCCTTGAATGGATATTAACCCTGATACTGTTTCAAATCTTCCTTTGTGTGAGGCTCAGTGTTTTAGTTACATTTTCTTTGGTATGAAATACCAAGGCGACTTATAAAGAAAGAGTTTATTTGGCTTATAGTTTCCAAGGGAAAATAATCCCTGATATTGGAGCAGAGGTAGCTGGAGGCAGGCAGCTGGAGCAGCAGCTAAGAGCTCACATCACAAACCAAAACCTGGAAGCAGAGAGAGTACCCAAAATGGCATGAGTTTTTTGAAACCTCAAAGCCTGCTCCTAGTCAGAGTCTTCCTCCAGCAAGACCACACTCCTCCCTTCTTCAACGGGGCTAGCAAATGGGGACCAAGTATTCAAATGCCAGAAACTTTTGGGGACACCTCATTTAAACTAGCACACCCAATTATTATATTGACAAATGCGTGTCTCACTGTTGTTTTTGTATGAATTTTGATAGCCTGGGCTTGTAATTGCTGGCTTAATGTAAGTAAAGCATCTCTCCAAGAGCAATCAGACTCATGTAACTTTCAGCAATTTCTCCTACTGAATGGGCTGAAAAGTATGTTATTTCTTTCTTGTTCCTTTTCTAGTTATCCGATCCAGATTCAGTAAACCCCCAAACAAAAGACTTTTCTATATTGTAATCAAAATATTGGGCCTCAGTTATAGACAAGTTAACTACACAAATGTTATGAGATTCAAAAATGTGTTGCACTGAGTTTCTGTCAAATTGTGTCCTCCAGTGGGTTCAGTACCTTCTTTCTGGTTGCTCAAACAGCATTTGAGTGCCATCTTATTAGGGGTCTGCATAGTTTCTAGATACTTAAGAATTTCTGCATCACATTTAGTTTATTCATTTTAGTTGGCCCTGAGGAGTCCATTTTCTTCAAAATAAAACTGTGAGCATTCAAAGACAAAATGCTGTATACAGAGTCCATATAAATATTGGCATATTTCTCCTCTGATAGTTCAAGGGCTTGGAGTCAGTGTGAAGAATGAAACCTTTTGTGCAGAAGTCCCCAGGGGCAGTGCTTTTGACTTGATAGTTCTAGAACAACACAACATTTATAATCTTACAATTACCTGGATGTATAAAACTTTCGTGTATGTATGCTATCAAGTCTAATTTGGTGAGGGACCATTTTATAGCCAAATAATTAATTTTAGCGTCTATCAGAGAAGTCAAAGTTTGCACTACAACTTTAGTTTTATCTTAGGTTCTTTGATCTCCCTTCAGGAGGATGGTAACTACAAACTGGATGTCTGTCCAGTTCAGGAGATGAATAGCCTTCATTCCTCAGGAGAGCAGGGAGCCGTCTTAGCAAGTATTTCCCTGCTGGATGTTGAGTAGTAACCCCATCAAAGGAGCATCCTGTGATGTAGTGATGTGACCCCTCTCTCCTCTCCTTTTAAAAGGTCACATATGAAGGCAAGAAGCACTGCCTCCTTCAGGCCATATAGCCCAAGGTCATGGGCGGAGTAAATACCACTACACTGTGAGTTCATCATTCCAGATTTTTCTCTTCTTTTTCCTATGGTGATATTTTTCTTTTGTACCAAAATGTTAATTGTATGTTAATAAATAAAGTTGCCTGGGGGTCAGAGCTATTAGCAAGCCATAGGAAAGCAGGGCAGTGGTGGTGTACGCTTGTGATCACAGCACTTGGTAGACAGAGCTAGGTAAGTCTCTGTGTGTTCAGGGATACAGCCAGCATTGGATACACATGCCTTTAATCTCAATACCAACCATAGAACACCTGGAGGTCTATACAAACAGGCCGTGATGAGGCAGTCCTGTGGTTGGGTTTACAACCAATGAGAAGGCAGAACAGAGACTATATAAAGACTTTAACACAGGAAGTAGTGGCTCCTTCGGAGAGGTAGGACCACTGCAGGAGGAAGGGTAAGGTTTTAGCTCTTAGCTCTGACCTCTTGGCTTTCTTCTTCGCATTGGTTCTGTGTTTCTTATTTATAGGACGGTTGGTTACATCTACAAATGGCGCCAGAACGTGGGGCAGGAATTTCCACTTAAAACCTGAGAAAGAGTAAAAAGAAGATTCTAAAGCGGAGCTAAAACAGCTTCCTAGTTGTCTTTGTCAAGTTAGCCGCAGCCTGTGGGCTTGAGCTACTGTATGGCGGGTTCCTGGTGTGCATGTTCGACTTGAAGTATGGCGGGAATGAGGCGGCTGCAAGTGGCACATTAAGCTGCGTGGTGGATTTGCCTTTGCTAGTACAAAACAAAAAGAGGTTTCTGGGCTACACGCTGCTTTGATAGAAGCATAGACCCACGAAGGCTCCCAGAGCAGACCTTAAACGTATCACCACCTTGTTGGGAAGCTGAGGTGGGTGGAGCCAGCAGCCATAGTGCCTTTCAGTCTTAGAATGCTGCAGTTTAAAACAATTGATTCACAATAAGACAGATTCAGATGGAACAAAACTTTGAATGCTTTAAAATGTGTGTAAAAATGTACGTAGGCTTCAAAGAGAGATAAAAAGGAATATATACAGTTATATAAAGAAATAGATAGTTTTGAAAAATGAAGTCTTTAAACAGACAGTAAAGGTAGTATAAAATATAAGCCACGTAAAGATGGATATCACACAGAGAATCTGCATTGTGTTGTCTTTGGGATTCTTAACTGTAGAGAGATATTTGATTGTAAAGAAAGCTGAGTTAAACCAATATGTATATTTTAAAGATACCTTGACTTCAAAATTTGGATGTAAAGATATGTTGCTTTGGAAAGGAAGCTCTGATTTTGTGTCCACAGAAAGCCAGAGGCTATGGATTTGTTCCAGATTAAGATACATCAGGTTTGACCAGCCAAGACCACCTGAAAGGTCTCCGATGACACCATGGCTTAGATGATCCAACATCCAGAACCGTTTCAAGGCAACTGGCTCAGACGATACACTCTCACGGACTACTCCATAATCCTAAAATTTTCTTTGTGTCCCCATAAGATACAGCGCCCCCCTCCAGCAGGAAGCAGTAAGAGAAGCTACGCCCAAATTCCCAAATTATATGTAATTTACTTTAAGGTTAAAACCTTCCTTTTTGAAAAAAAAAAGGGGGGGGAAGTGCTGTGGGATGTTCTGTATGGCAAATGTGTTGCTAATAAAACACTGATTGGCCAGTGGCTAGGCAGGAAGTATAGGTGGGACTAACAGAGAGAAAAAAAAGAGCAGGAAGGTGGAAGGAGACGCTGCCAGACGCTGCCAGCCACCGCCAGGACAAGCAGCATGTAAAGATGCCGGTAAGCCACGAGCCATGTGGCAAGGTACAGAATTATAGAAATGGATTAATTTAAGATATAAGAACAGTTAGCAAGAAGCTTGCCATGGCCATACAGTTTGAAAGCAATATAAGTCTCTGTGTTTACTTGGTTGGGTCTGAGCGGCTGTGGGACTGGTAGGTGACAGAGATTTGTCCTGATTGTGGGCCAGTCAGGAAAACTCTAGCTACATTTCCACTTTAGTCTGCTTTGAGTTTGGGACTGTGTTGACTTGAGGGCCTTATCCCAGCCAACTGACTAAGTTGGTAGGAAGAAAACAATATCTCACTAAAACTTAAATTTTAATACATTTGAAATGTACAGACACACTAAATTAGTCATTAAAACATCTAGTTTCATAACATTATTTACACAAAATATGTTATCTATAGCCTAAATTAAGGTTAAATACAAAATTCTTTAACAATACAATTTTTATCTTATAATCTTAAATGAAAAGTTTACCTTGGTTAATGTTACTAAAATAGATCAATTTAAGAGGTCTTCACTGATGGAAACAGGAAAAGAGCTGAGGTCCATAGCTCAATGCACTAATTTTGATCTTCTGAACTTTAGTAATCTTTAATTACTCTCCACTTAATTATCCTAATGCTATTAATTTTGCTTTATGTTTTATAAAAATTTGTGTATACTTTAACCTTTTAGTTTTCTCCCTATCTTTTATTTCTTACTTTAAAACCATCCTTTACCTTAGGATAGAATTAATTTATAATCTAAAGTCCTTCATATTCTAAAAGCTTTTCCTTTAGCCTTTTGCCAAATCCATATCATTATACTTGCATATGTTTCAACGTTTTTAATCTCTCCTTCTTACTGGATCTTTTCCAACTTTTAAAAATATAATGAGACATAACAACATAAAGTTTCCAACTTATTAAAAAGAGAGTTGAATCCAAATTAAATTTGTAACAATGTAACAAATTAACATTATTTCCCTACATTTTATTATTAAGCTATAGTTTTGTCTCCTGAAAGTCCTAAGTATCCTTTAGCATTCCTAAGGATGTTTAAAGCTCGTATATATTTTTTCTTTATTTCACAAAAATCTGAGATGTGATTGTTACATTTCAACAAGAGCTGGCCAAGATTACAGGCATCCAGTGACCTTTGACAAGGAACAAGCTTGTTTAATTAGCTTGCATAAAGACGAAGGCAAAAAGTAGAGAAGACACAAACAGAGACAAAAATCTTTACTGCATTTATTTTCCTAAAGAAACACTGGTAGAGACATCAAGGGCTCAACAATAGCACCACCTACTGGGGACCAAGTTAAAATATTAGAACCTATGGTGGAAGTCTGTCTTTCACAACACCACATACCCCTCATCAAAGAAGCATCAAAGAAGCATCAAAGAAGCTTCGGAGACCCACAGCTAGCTTGGAACTTTCAGCTGGAGACTGGTGGGTTCGGCAGTGAGTACACAGCTTGTGGTGGTGAGAATGAGGTTGTGAAAATTTATCTGTGTATTTTAAATATTTCAAAATAAATTAGGAAATTGTTCTCATTCTGAAAGAATATGAAAAGGAAATCTCTATCTAAACGTACAATGATTTTTATGAAGTAAAATCATTGATTCTTTCAGAATATTTGTAGAAACCAGAGTATTTTTAGCAATATATGCTTCAGACTAAATGATAGGGAAATGACATTTTAAAGTGAAATTTTTTTGCATCATATTGGGACTATTTATAATTTGTGATTTAATTTATCTTATTTTGACAATATTTATTTTGATGGGGAAATTCTTTGAGACAAAGAATCAAGATTAATAATGACCCTCAGTTGAATTACATTTGACCAATATCATACAAATCATGTATGCATCTGGGGAATTTGGAATAACTTAAATGTTGCAAGCTTGTTATGTAATTGGTAATTATTAAATATCAAGCAGAGGCTAATATCTGGTAATTAGTTTGGCATGTTTTACAGAAAGGTAACTTTATTGTTATATAATTCATTTTTCTGCTGTTACCACAGAAACCACACAACTTTGGTTCATACAACAAAGAGTTCATATCACCCAGTGACAGTGAATTTACTTCATTTCCACAAGTTTATTAAGGCTCCAATTAACAAGTTGCAAGGGGATAAAATGAAGTTTGCAACTCCTATTAATGAGGTAGCAATTAATAACTCTCTGAGTGATCACCTTTGCCAAACAAATTAAAGCCATTGCTACCTCAATCCCAGAAGTGTGATTTAATGAACCCCTGAATGCTACTCTCCCAATTACGATATTTGCTTCTTAAGATTCAGGCAGGGACAGTCCTTTTTCTTGGATTAAATCCAAAGTATCTTTGTTAGTGAACAACTTCATCCCTATGGTATGAGGTAAAAAAAATACTGGATTAAAGTTTCTGATTATCTATGTTTTCAAATGGCCAGACACATGGTTCAGCTTCTATTTACTAACCACTAATGGCCACCTCCTGAGGAACAGAAAGCATCACATTTTAGGATGCATGTAATTTTAATGTACATGTGTGAAGGAGATTATAAGTACAAAATTCAGTCATGCCTGAGACTGTGAAGCAAATTATTGGATTTCAAAAGATGGTTAGACATTGTTATTTTGCTTATTAAGCAAGGTAACATGATCCTTTGCTTCCTAGGCAATATGCAAGCATGTAAGGAGAGAAAATAGTAATCATTAGATAATCTTTTGGGCAATCATTTTTAGTTATTTTTATATTTTTATTAAAAGGCATGAGAGATGTAATCATTTTATCTCTGACATCTTGTTGATCTCTAAATGCTGTAATACCTTTATACATTATAAATGTGCATTTTTACTTTCAGTAACAGACATTAGAGTGCTAAGACATTGTAGATATTCTGGGGACACAGATCACTTTCTCAGGGAGTCTTCACAGCCACTTAGATGTCCTGGGATGAAGGACAGAGCTCAGTGCCTGACAAATAAATCCTTTTGAAATACTATTTTTGATTTTTATTAATTTATTTACTTTTCATTAGTGCTAAATTTAGAGAGCACTTACAGAGTTTTTTTTTTATAAACTTTTCTTTTGTTTTTCTACTTTATGTGAATTTTTCCAAAATCACAGGCAAGTTCATCTCATTCATACTCCACTTGGGGGAAGTCGTATCATCCCAGGAGGCCTCGCAATAGGGCAGAATCAAAAGACTAGATGCTGCTTACCTGTTGAAACTGGATCCAGACACTTCATTTGTTTGGAAACCTGAATTTCAAACACTGTGCAATCATTCAATCCTTTTTTTCCCCTCATGTCACACTTTTTTCTTCTAAGGGAATGAGCATAGTGGGAAAATGCCCCTGTCTGTGTGACCTGTTCCCCGAGTTTTTCTAGTGTTTGTACTTTAGGGGAGTCTGAAGGCACTGGGTGAGGGGAAATGATTTTTTTTTTTACTTTTGTCACAGACACCTGTTTGTCTCTTGCATTCACAATGAGAGAACACCCTGATGTGCCTATGTGTAGCTGGAAGTTTTTCTGTGTCCCGCCTGGCCGCGGTGAGGACAAATCTCTTTCACCCACCAGTCCTGCAGCAGCTCAGACCTAAATAAATACACAAAGGCTCATATTACTTACAAATTTCTGCATCTATTCAGACAATCATATGAGTTTTGTCTCTAAGTCCATGCTAAATCATCTTTTTCCTGTGTGCCTGTACTTGGTTGCAAGATTTTTTTTGGAGAATTTTTATGTTAAGCAGGGATATTTCTCTCTCTCTCTCTCTCTCTCTCTCTCTCTCTCTCTCTCTTTCTCTCTCTCTCTCTCATGTGTTTAAATGATTTTGGAAATACAGTAATATTTACTTTATTGACAGAGTTTGGTAATTTTCCTAGTTTGCTTTTTCTGCTACTGTAATAAACATAACAACCAAAAACAACTTTGAAGAGGAAAGGGTTATTTCAGCTTATACTTCCTAATAATAGTACATCACTGAGGTCAGTTATGGCAGAAACTGCAGGCAGGAACCTGGAGGAAGGAACTAAAGCAGAGAACATAGAAGAACACTGCGTATTTGCCCCCCTCTCTCTCTGGCTCATGTGTATACAACTCAGGACCCAGCCAAGTGATAGCACTGCCTACAATGGGCTGTGTTTTCCCACATTAATCAATAATCAAAATAATTCCCCCAGGCATGGCCAGAGGCCAACGTGATCTGAGCAATCCCTCAGTTGAGGATCCTTCTTCCTAAGTGACTCCTGGTTGTGGTAATAAACTAACTGGGACAAGTGTTCCTTCTATTTATATTTTGTGAAATAGTTTTAGAGGCACTGGTTGTACTTCTGCATTGAAGAAATGTTAGGGTTCTGCTATGAATTCATGTAGGTCTGAAACTTTTTTAGTTGAGGCTTTAGTTTTAATTGGTGCTTAAATCTCCTTGTTTGTTCAGGTCTGTTAAAACTATGATCTCATATGATATTGCTTTAACTTAGTTGGATTCACTATAACTAGAAATTTATCCATTTGTTTTAGAATTCCCAATTTAAAAGGTAATTTCTTTAAGAATTTCCAACTTAAAGGAAGATAATTTCTTGATTTTAAGATAAGTCATGCTATTGAAATTTTATTTATTTTCAGTTAGTCATGTACAAAACCATATATATATATATATATACCAATAGAACATAATAGAGGACCCAGAATCAAATACACAGCCATGGTAACCACATTTTTAGCAAAAATGTAAAAGAAAAATATACATTGGAGAAATTTCTGGCAAAGTAGATATCCATCTGCACACAAATGAAGTTAGGTTCATATCTCTCACCCTGCACCAAAACTAATCAGCTTGAAGTGGGTCCCGTGTCTTCATTTAGAACCTGAACAGCTAAAACTGCCACAAGAAAGTGTGGAGAGTGCGCTTCAAGTCACAGGTGTAGACAAGGGCTTGAATAAGACTCAACTAAGCATGAGGATATTCTCAACAGTTAGCAAATAAAAATACATAAAATTAATAAATGTCCTACACGGCAAAGATCCTATCAGAATGAGTGGGTAGCCTACAGAATGGGAGAAAAATTTTGCCAACTATACCTCATACAGGGATGATATATGGAATATATAAAGAACTTCAGAACTTAAACACCAAAACCGAAAACTGCCAGGTCAGTGAACGGACTGATGAAAGAGTAAAAGCCAATGACCGATGCATACTTTTAAAAAGTGATCAACACCATTGACTATCATAAAAATGCAACCTAAAACTACCTTGACATTCCTTCTCAACCGAGACAGAATAGCTAAGAAGAAGAAATTAATGATAACGAATGCTTGTGAGGATGTGGAGAAAGAAGATCCCTCCTTCACTGCTGGTAGGAATGTAAACTGGTATAACATTATCAAAGTTAGTATGGAGGTGTCTCAAAAATTAAAGCTAGAAGTACCACGTGATTCAAAAAACTCTGAATAGTCCCTACAGAGGTAACATATGCCCATGCTTACAGCTGCATTATTCACAAAAACAAACAAGTAGAACCGGTCTAGATGTACATCAACAGATGAATAGGTAATGAAAACTTGGTGTGTGTGTGTGTGTGTGTGTGTGTGTGTGTGTGTGTGATGTGTGTGTGTATTATTCAGCAGTAAAGAAAATGAAATTATAAATATTGGAGGAATATAAACAGAACTAAAAAGTACTATATTGAATGAAGTGGCTTATTCTCAGAAACACAAAAATAACATGTTATCTTTTAAGCAGATCCTAATTTTGAATGTTGACATGAATGTACACGCATGGTGTAAGACAGGTTACTGGTTTGAAACTAGAAAAGAAAACATGAGAAGGAATAAGGCTTGCTCTAAGGGAGGAGAAGGCACAGGACACACTTGAGTGGAAAGGAGACCCCTGGGTATGGAAGGGTAGGAGAAAAGACAGGAGGACAGAAAAGGGGAAGAAAGAGAGAAACAGTTCCATAGTAAAATCTAGTACTTTATGCAATTAATATAATTTTAAAAAGAAACTAAAAAAAATGTGGGAAACCCCAATTAGAGTAATGTGTTGAAGCCTTGGGTAGATTTTGCCAGTGACCTTACTGCCCTTTGGAAGGGAAGAGAATAAGACAATAGCTTTGAAGTGTAGCCAGTACTCTCCTTTATTTTTCCTGTACTTAGAGATCCTTTTTCAGAGATGGACAATGGACAGTAGAGCTGTTTTAGGTCAAGAGAGTTTTATTTTATTCAAGATTGGATTCTTCCATCTAATTTCATTTAATGCTGAACAGCTTCCCTTATTTTGGAAATCCACAGCTTTTCTGCCATTTGTAACTGAAAGTGTGTGTACTTTGACCAACAGCTCCCCACTTACTTACATGGTCTTACTCATTTTTGTTTTACTTCTCCTGGAAACACTGACTTTGTTAATGTGGTGTATATTTTCCATTTCCTTGTGTAGATAATTTTTCTTCTTGTGTGTTACCCATTTTCTTTGCAACCCAAGTTCTCAAACTTTCACTTTCAATGTGATGTATAGTGCCAATGTTTTCTGTACTGTTCATGGCTCAGCATTTAACTCTTTGCCTGGATATGAGATTTCCTTTCATTTCTCTCTGTGTTCAGTTAAATCTGTTTTTTTGATACATAGTAATTAGTCATAAATTTATTTGCCACATTTTTATCTTATGTATTATAATGTTTTACTATCTCAAATATTTTAACAAAGTATTTTATTCTGAAATACATAAATATATAACTCAAAATTAAAATTATTATTATTATTAATATTATAATAATATTATAATATATAATAATAATATAATAATAATATTAATATTATTAATATTATTAGTATTTTTGGTTTTTCGAGACAGGGTTTCTCTGTGTAGCTTTGCACCTTTCCTGGAACTCACTTGGTAGCCCAGGCTGGCCTCGAACTCACAGGGATTCGCCTGCCTCTGCCTCCCGAGTGCTGGGATTAAAGACGTGCGCCACCACCGCCCGGCTCAAAATTATTTTATATGATACATAAAACATCTATGTTTTCCTATTGTATTGCTAAGCATTTTTTAAACCACCATGCTAACGACATACACATCTGTGTGTATACTTTATCTTCAAAAATAAAGATGTACATATTTGTCTGAAAAAAAGAAAGAAAAACTGTCTGTATCTTTAAATATACCACAATATTCATTCTTATTTTCATTATTAATGCATTCAACCCACCTTTTGTTTTAATTAACAATTAATTTTTATGTATATGTATGTATGTGCCTATTTGTCTGTCTGTGTACCACATGCATGTAGTGCCTGTGGAGTTCAGAAGAGGGCTTTGGATCCTTTATAACTGGCCTTACAAAAAGTGGTAAACTGCCCTGTGAAGGCTAGGAACTGAATCCAAGTTTTCTGCTAAAGCAGAAACTGTTCTTTTACCGCTGAGCCATCTCTCTGGTTGCCTTAAAAAACTTAAGAAAATCTACTTATGTGATACTTTAATATTCTTTACAAAATATATAAATGACTTTCATTTATCTTATAATGACTTAGGTGTTTTTACTTATTTATCAAGGTTATCTATGTATTCAGAAGACTAGATTTTCATACCCAGTGGTGCCTCATCTCATACCTACACCACTTTTCTGTTCCTTTGGCCTTCTTTATTGTACTCAGTCAAAAATCTTTGGCTTAGATAGTAGCTGCACGTATGAACTGAGAACATACTGCCCACAGAAGTTCATGAACAACAATTTCCACTTTCTCCTGTCAGGAAGGTCCTTTAACATGAGCCAGTTACATAAAATAAAATTGCAAGTGGTTTCTAGTGGGGTTTGGCGAGACATTCCCTTGCTTCCATGTTTCACCTCTCTCTTATTTATTTACCCTAAAATGGTTCTTCTTAGTGAAATCCTAGTTGCTAGGCCTTTTATTCAGGCCTTTTTTTTTTTTCTGAGACTCATAGTATAAAGCACTTAATTAGGGATGCCATTATTAATGGTGATTAGGTTCCTGGTGTCTGTTGCATGTGGAGACTGTGGTTAAAGTAGTTCAGTTACAGCTGAAATGTGAGAATTTGAAATACTGTGTATCCAAAGAGATTGAATTCCACAGGAGTAGTGCAGAGTATAATAGTTTTGTAGTAGCCTAGATCTTGCTAATAACTGAGAACTGACTGATACAAACATAAATATCTAACTTCTACAGAGCTAATGGGAGAGATGAAAAAAAATGAGACCATGGTAGTTTATACCTCTGTGTTATTTCTTCTCAAGACACCACATCATAACAAGATCTGGATTTGTAAGATGTTTTGTGTTTTAGATAATGGCTTTTATTCATAGGCTACTGCTTTTAAACTATTGCTTTTGTTTTGTTTTTTTATCAGGTTTTTCCAGTACATTTTTTTTTGATTTTTCAAGACAGGGTTTCTCTGTGTAGTTTTAGTGCCTGTCCTGGATCTTGCTCTGTCGACCAGGCTGGCCTTGAACTCACAGAGATCTGCCTGGCTCTGCCTCCCAAGTGCTGGGATTAAATGTGTGCACCACTGCCACCTGGTTTCTAGTAAATTTTTATGCACTAGTTTCTGGGTGAGTTGATATTTGCCATATTCCTTGAATCCTGCAGTTCTCCATTCATTTTCTCACCCCCTTTCCCATAGATTGGGTCTCCTAGCTTGATACACTGATGTATCCAATACTCAATGGACAAAATAATACCATGATAAACTCAGAATATGTGTATTTTTTTTAGAATGGATTACCATCTCTCCTACAACTGGAAATGTATGGCACAGTCAACAGCATACCATTAGTAAGCAGACCTCATGACATGACTCCACACCAATGAACTATGACATTATGAGCCTTGGTCTTCCATAGCTTTGTCATTATTGCAGCATGTGAAGAAGCAATGCATGGTTTGGGGCCCATCGTTACCCTATACATTTGTCAAAAGAGTTTGCTATTCGCATGACTATCATATCATATCAAAATAGCCAAAGCCAAAGACAGAAAATAGTGGACATTGATAAGAAGACTTGTTTCCTTGATCAGTTAGGTTCACTACAATGGGAAATATGCAAAAGAGGTGAACAATTTTCATGTGTTTTACACATACCCTTCTACCTGTGTCAATTCTAGACTTCCCTAACTCTAATCCTACTCTCTTTTTGGCTCTGGTACTTTTATCACTGCACAGGTGACTCTAATATAACACTGAGCAACATTTGTTCCGCACAGGAAATGACTAAGTAACTCTTTTGGAATTTTTACTATTTGGGAGGATTCCTCTAACCACTGACACCCAAGATTTTTCTTGCATAAGCCTCTGTGTCAGCTACTGTAATTTACACTTTGTTTTATCATGATGAGCTATTTAAAAACTCCACACAAGGATATTTCCACCCTCTGTCCTCTGGTATAAGGGCTGTTCCACACAGTGGATAAATGAGAAGGAAGTGAAGGATTATCTTGAAAAGAAGAATGGGGAAAATATCTACTTATTTCTTTGCTTGAGATTGTGATGTTGCTTATGTTTGATTCTAAATATATTCTTTCAGTTCACTATGTATTGTGTCTAGCTTTGTCTAACCTTATGAATGTGTGGATATACAAGAATCTATTTAATGAACGACAACTGTGTTTGCATAGCCAACTGATGCCCAATAACTAGGTTTTCGGTATTCACTATGACAAAAACCCATATCAAAGTTTGTTCTTCAAAGATACACAATAGACTTCCAGAACCTGATGAAGAATCCAAACATGAAAATAAAGATGTTGTCTGTAGTTCTCTGCATAGAAATCGTCTTCCCCAGGGATGAGCCATCCTGCCCCCATACAACTTGTTCTTTATCATTGAATGCTCAACCCTGAAATCAGACATGTAAATAACGTTATATAGAATGAGCAGTGTGTGTGTGTGTGTGTGTGTGTGTGTGTGTGTGTGTGTGTGTGTGTTAGCTAAGGTTTCTACTGCTATGACAAAACACCATGACCAAAAGCAACATGGAGAGGAAAGTATTTATTTCATCTTACAACTTATAAGTCCATGGCTAAGGGAAGCCTGGGCAAGAACTCAAGGCAAGAACATGGAGGCAGAAAATGTTGCAGAGGCCACGGAAGAGTGCTTGTTGATTACTGGCTTGCTCAGCCTGCTTTCTTATATGACCTAGGAATAACAGCCCATGGATGTAACCACTCACAATGGTCTGGGCCCTCCCATATCAATCACTAATTAAGGAAATGTACTGCAGTCTTGCCTACAGGCTTATGGAGGCATTTCATCCATTGAGAGTCCCTCTTCCAAAATGACTCTAGCTTGTGTCAAGTTGACATAAAACTGGCCAATATACACATGTGTGCACACACACACATAATACACACACACACACACACACACACACACACACACACACACACACACA
>CABHPR010153105.1:0-27720 GCA_902168415.1 Peromyscus melanophrys
CTAGCTAGCTATCTACCTACCTACCTATCTTCTATTTATTTATCTATCTATAATCTATCTATATCTTACCATAAGGATATGTTACTACATAATGTCACCCCCAGAATACAATTATAGAGAAATGGGTGATCACCTCACTTCTTGGCAGTTTTCTAAGAACAGTTAGTTGATGGCTTGGTCCCCCGAGTATGAGTGAAGAAATAGACTAGGCAGTTGTTAGGATGTCCATTCATGAAACCACACTGAGTTATGTAAAATGTGTAGAAGGGATCAGCCTTCTTCTAGCTGCGCATTCTCTACTGCTGCTCTGTAGCGGACACTCCTGGACCGAATGCCAGGGCTCTGCTTCCTTGCTCCACATGCTTGCATATACCTGCTGTTGCTATGGATCTCAAACTCCCAGATGCATCTCCTGAGCTTCTTGCTGAGCATCACACATTTCTGTGCCTGCCACCGAGTAATAGAGGAAGCAAATGCCTGCTCAGGACTTGTCAGCCAGCTGACAGACTATGACAGGTCATTAGGCATTTAATTTAACACTAGATTTTTAGAGCTTGGAGCCCAGTCCCTATGGGTTTCTTTGCAGCTAATTAAATGACAGATAACAACTTTCTCTTAATCCTTATCTGAACATAATTACTTTTCTATTCCTTCCACAGTTAAATTTGTGATTGTGTGTATCTACAACATTCTATAAATGTTGATTTAGCCTTTTCAACTGCACTGATTAAGAAATTACAATTCCACCCCCCCAAAAAAAATCATAAAGAAGCAAATCTTATCTTTAAATTAGGCACAGTAGTTGGCTTATATTTAATATCGACTCAAATAAATAGGAAAATGATTAAGGAGTTTATTTCCAAAAAGGTATATGTGTATAAAGAAAAATTTTCCATGGCAAACACTGGGCTGATAACAATGATCTTAAAAACTTGCATTGTATATTGGATGCTTTCTCTTGTTCCTCGGGTGAATTGCTTCCCTGTGTAACCTGGTACTTCTGGCTTCATGATGATTGACAAGCAAGAGCTAGCAGGTGGTTTTTTATTATTCAGACACAGTCCTTTGATATGTCAATGACTGTGAACCATGGCATCTCTTCCTCCTGCACACATGTGCACACTGAAATTTCAGTACTGTTTTCTCCGTAGTTCATGTTTAGTGACCTGTGTTTTCATTGTCCCTCATCACTAAGTGAAATTAAGGGCTCGCTTTTTTTCACAGTGAATTTACCATATCCTGTGTCCCCTGGAAAAGAAGAAAATAGGGATCTCCTTTGGAAATTAATAACACACAAACACAATTCCCAAAAAATTCTCTGTAGCTTGGACACCTGAATTTCCTCCCAGGTTGTGCTGGCGAGAATGTTTTCAGCTTATCCCTTTTCCTCCTTTCCTTTGAACACACTAGGAGAGTTCATTCTAAATGGAGGTTATTTAACGTTTTAATTATTGGATGCACATCTCCCCAGTAAAAGTCCCTGGGACTGATAATGCCCATGTGATAATTTTGTGACTTGTCATTTTCTGACACCAAGCTCCAAAGCTGTTATTCACAGATGGCTCCTCGGAGGCACAACGGGGTTGACATGCTTCTGTTGTTTGTATTATACTCTTTCCCTGTCAACTCCGGGGAACAGTCAGGACAGTACAGATCCTCTGCAATGGCAGTCAGAGGACCCTGCCTGCCTCCACTCAGATGCCAACTCCTGTGTGTTTGCAAAAGTCTGCTTTTCATTTCCTGCAACCTCAGTTCAGTGTTAAATGCTGGACTCTGTTGCCATTCTCCATGGCTTTCTCAAAGCACAGTGATTTTCCCAGTTAGATCTGGGGACACCTAGCATGGAGTCTCTTTTCTCCTCTTTTTGCAGCCCCCCACCCCACCCCAAGTGAAGCTAGAAAGCATGTCCATAGCTACTAAGGCAGAGAACACAGTGGAAACAAGGAAGCAACTAGAGCTCTGACTAGGAACTACTGGATAGTCAAGGGATGGCTCCTGTCTTTCTGTGCACGCATTTCATGGTGTTTAAAGTGTCTGTCCTGTGCCAAAGTCCAGGAACAGAAAAATAAGACAATAGGCACTGGACCAACCTTGAATTTCTTCCAGAACTTTCCTAGAGTCTTGAGTCTTATTCTTGACAAGATTATATGATGAAGTGCCCTGAAGATACCTCCTTGGAGCCCAGGAAAATGGTTCCTAACTTTGCCTAGAGCTTTTATGGGAAGCTTCCAGAAGAAGCCTCTGTTGCAATTCAGTGGGAAAGACATTAGAGAGGAGACTGTGGAAAGGAAACACCCTTAAGCTCTGTGTGTGGGACACCTTCAAGATTGTCCATTCCATTCTCACTCTCACCTTAGGGGCCCTCAAAAACTCCTCGGGGTGAGGTCCAGTCAATCCAGTCCATTTGCCAGGCAGTGCATCCATCCCCAGCACCCATCTTCAGGGCTCTCCCTTCATCCCTAGCTGAATGTCATTGCTCTCTGCATGACATCACCCAACTCTTCACCCTTCTCCCTGCTCTACCAAGCCCACACTCCCTGTGCCTGTACTGTTGGGCTGTTGCTCAGTCATTTCTGTGCAAGTCCAGTGGAGCAGAAACAGCCTTGCCCAGATTCTGCTTAATCAGATTATGAGTTACCATGGATTTTGTTTTAGGACACCAATTTTTGGAGCCCAGGTAATTAAGGCCCACTTTTCCTTTCTGGGACTTAGTTTGGTAATCCCTCTTCCATTTCAGGAGTAAGTGCACTGACCATATTTTATGATCATTGTACTTCAGGTCTGTCCTCCTCATGAAAATGTGGACCCAATGCTAACCAAATCTAAAATTTTGATGTGGCTGTATTTAGCAAGTACAGTGTCCCCAGTACTATTTATGAGCTCAACGTACATTTTCTGGTGATTTTCTTCTTTCTTCAAGTCAAAAATTTATTTTTATCATGTCTGGTGATAGTCACCACAGGCGTTTTATCACTGGACCACTGGAGAAGAAACAGCAAACTTCGTGCGTCAGTTCCTTGATTGTCCCTTCTGTCTACAACACTAGTAGATGAGTCCCATGGGTTTGGGGGCAGGCCCTCCATAAACACTGGTTAGGCAAGTATATGAAAACACAGTTATTTTATGTTAGTGTAAATTCTTATAATAAACAAATCAGATAATTACTGCATAGAAAGTTAAGCAAAATAAGTTGTATTGGTTGACACCCAGCTTTATCCATAATATAGTTGGGCCTTTATCTATTCAGACAGATAAAGCTGAGGCTGTTATTGATAGAGCATCGATCCTGTGATTAAAAGTTAGGAGCCAGGAATCTTCAAGAGTTATTTAAATATAACAGGTGTTGGAGTAAGCCTCTCTGCTTGTGCCCCTCCCATACACTTGCTTATCTTTACAACTCAGCTTTCATTTACTCCAGTTCATGTCTTCATGGAATCTGGTGACTATATATCGTTGGCCTGCGCTGGGGCACTACAGACAGTGTTCTCTTCCCGGCAGCTGCTTCCACTAATAAAGAATAATCAAGATCCAGATTGTGTAGAGCACTGGCCTTTGAAGCAAGGCCAGTTTCCTAGCTTCCATGTGTGACTCTGTGGACTGAGGGTTTAGTGAGGCCAGCTACTTTGGAGCTTATGGGCGTGGATATGAAAACAAACACAGGCCTGTTGTCCATGGATCCTAGAGAAAGAGGAGATTGAAAGGGGGTGTCACTCTTAATAATTGAATTTTAAATGCTGATGTATAAATGCTTACAATGTAATATTTTGGTGGGAAGTCATTTGGGGCTGGAAATCTACCATGTATATTATTGCTTTTTAACCTTCAAATATTTTTTTCACTTAAGAAAAAGCGAGTAAAAATTTTTGAAATAAAAATCACTTTACTGTAAACAATTGGAAGTTAGGTTAACATAACCACTCAAACAAGCACTTGTTCAGACTCAGAGTCTGTACATCTCAATGAACTTGAACATAGTCAGAATATATTAGAATATATCTAAAACAAAACAGTTCTAATGTAGTTAACCTTTCTTGGCTAACTCAAAACTTCAGAATGGATGGAAGCCTTACCTCCACAGTCCTGTTCTGCATTCACATTCATAGTGATTTGGCTTATCAAAATGTGAGGGAATGATGGCAGAATCTCTCCTGAAAATGCCAAAGCCTCAATCCTGCTTACCCCAGCTCTCAGTTCCTGCCTTGTGTAGCCATGTGCTTTTTCTCAACCATTTTGGATGGAAGTGTCAATAATTACTGCAGATCAAAGGGTGAGGAAACTAAAAGGGAACATTCTCTAGAACCCTAAGACTCAGTTATGAATACACTACATCTTAAAATATTTGTTTCCTTTCTTTGACATTATAAATAATTGAGTTAAATAATAGATTATCTTTATGTAAAGTAGATCTGCATGTGTACAAATGGTTAAGGTACCATGTAATAGAAAGGGTTAGCTTTTTGTAAATCTATACAACAGGGACTGGAGAGAAGGCTCCGTGATTAAGAGCTCTGGCTGCTTTCCCTCAGGATCCAGATTTTGTCCCCAGCACCCACATGGCAACTCATAACCAGCTGTAACTTCAGTTCCAGGAGATCTGATGCCTCTTATGGCACCCACAGTCACTGCATGCACATGGCACACAGACATACATGCATGAGAAACACTTATATACATGTAAGTAAATAAATACTTTAAAAAATCTGAACAATGTAGATTTTTCTGGATACCTTAAAAGAAACCCATAGGAGTGTTTGTTAATGTAAACAGCAGTTTGATTTAACTGGAAATTATCAACAAGGTAATGAATGAACACCCTGTGGTCAAAGTTTAGAGAATAATTTAATTATAAACAAAATGCAGTAAGAGGCTTTTCAAAATATTAAGAGTGTATTATTCCGTGATATTTGATACATGGCAAAAGACCATATGTAACATAGAGTTGGATTCAGTAAGGTGACCACGCATCAAACATTTCAGAAAGAAAAGGAAGTCCATTGTTTTCAAAGGATTTTGGATGATAGATTAGGATGATAAATTAGAATGCCTGCAAACTACATTACATTGGTAGAATGAACTAAGGAATGAGAAAATAAAATGTATTCAGATGAAATTATTTGGAAAACTCCTTATTCTGAGTCATTTACAAATTAATCTGTTCATGATAAAGTCGAGCAATCTGGGCATTTACTTCCATTTCCAAAAGGTAAATTAACTCTGACCTCCGTACTTACGCTATAAGAGTCACCCACACAAAATAAGTCAATAAATAACTGTAAAAACATAAAAATAATGTAGTGCAAGCACTCAGCATTCCTCTATGGCATCCCTTGCTTTGCTTTCAGCAATAATATTGAGGAGTGTTTTAAATGTCACTTTACAGCACCCACCAGGGACATGACATTTAACAGCTGTTTACATTTCTTCAAACATTAAAGAAAGTGAGCTCATTACAGCATTTGCTATTGAGATCTACATGAACAACCTGGACGTGAGTGGGGGTAATGAAGGGTGAGGGTCGAGGGAAAGAGAGCTTAGGGGAGCGGGAGATCCCAGCTGGATCAAGAACAGAGAGGGAGAACAAGGAATAGGAGACCATGATAAATGAAGACCACATGAGAATAGGAAGAAGCAAAGTGCTAGAGAGGTCCACAGAAATCCACAAAGATACCCCCACAATAGACTACTGGCAATGGTCAAGAGACAGCCCGAACTGACCTCCTCTGGTGATAGGATGGCCAAACACCCTAATTGTTGTGCTAGAAATCCCATCCAATGACTGAGGGAACCGGATGCAGAGATCCACAGCCAGGCCCCAGATGGAACTCCAGGAGTCCAATCGGCGAGAAAGAGGAGGGTTTCTATGAGCGAGAATTGTTGAGACCAAGGTTGGATAAAGCACAGGGACAAATAGCCAAACAAATGGAAACACATGAACTATGAACCAATGGCTGAGGGGCCCCCAACTGGATCAGGCCCTCTGAATGGGTGAGACAGTTGATTGGCTTGATCTGTTTGGGAGGCATCCAGGCAGTGGGACCGAGTGCTGTACTCAGTGCATGAGTTGGCTGTTTGAAACCTGGGGCTTATACAGGGAAACTTGGCTCAGCCTGGGAGGAGGGGACTGGACCTGCCTGGACTGAATGGAGGGGGATGAACAAGGAATCTGTGGCTGATATGTAAAATTAAATTAAATTATAAAATACAAAAAAAAAAAGACCTCAGAGAATGTTGTAGTTTAACTTCTCATTGTTCATGAAGGTTTATGAGCTAAAACCTCGGCCTTCAGCCTGTGTCGCTATTGGACTTCTGGAAACTTGAGGAGGTAGGGTCTGTGGAGGTCATTGGAAGTGACTGAGGGCATGCCTTTGAGGAAAATATTGAGACAAGTCCTCCACATTTCCAAGTCCATGAGAACGGTCCACCTCATCCGGGGCCTCAGAGCAACAGAAACTGACTGTGGACTGAAACATATGAAGTAATGAGCCCAAATAAACAGTCTTTCATTCATGTTCTTTTGTCACAGTGGACAGAGAAGGAACACAGTGGTCAAAATTTGGCAATCCTGGAGATGGTTTCCAGTCTTCTTCAGCCATAAGTAACTGTCCCCTATATTGGCACAAGAATGTGCAGGCTATGTTTTCAATCATGAGAAACTGTTCTCCATCTGTCTCTTGGCAAGCTTCGTGTTTAGTCTGTGAAGTGGAGGATGGCAGTTCTTTGTTTGGGAGACTCTTCTAGTGGGCCATTCTTCAAAATCTCCCAGATACTCACAATAAATATTTTGCCAGGCAGTGGCCAGCAGTTTTTTACACTGTTCTGTGTATCTCTTTGTAAATCACCGACAAGTTCATGTGTTTAAAGATTAGGCTCCACCAATGATTAAGTTGACCTGCATCTGTGTCTGGTATAAAATACCTAACCCTGAGGGCTGGAGAGATGGATCATGGGTTAAAAGTACTTGCTGCTCCTGAAGAGGACGTGGGTTTGATTCTCAGCACCCACCCAGTAGCTTACAACCATCTATAACTCTAGTTCTGGGAAATCAGATGCCCTCTTCTGACTCCCACCAACACTAGGCATGCATCTGGTGCACACACATGTGTGGAGGCAAAAATTCAAACACAAATAAAATAAACATAAAAGAAAATGCCTAACACTAATGGATTGAAAATGGAATATATTAAGAATATACCTGAGTAAAACTTCCTTTAGCAATATGGTCAATGCATTCAAATAAAACACAGCAAGCAATGCACTTCTGGGTTAAAATATAAAACATTAATTTCAATATTTCAGTAAGTCTCTTACTATCTGGGTGTTGGCATATAGACATTTATTTGCACCATTGTGTAAATACCAATTATTCTTACTTTAAAAATTTGCAGACTTTAGGTTACTTAGGTAAGATTTCTTATAAAAGTCTTTAATACATAATAGTATTTAAGTAAGTGCTCATTAAACCATTCAGAAAGATAATTCTGTGTAGAAAATGCAGTTTTAGGGGGAAAATAGCCCCAGCTGCTTATCTCTGTCAACTAAAGGGCAGATGTAGGTTTTATGTCTAGAAATGAGAAGATGTCTCCTACCTTCTCCTTCTTGGGTCTGCAGCAAGGAGCGCATCTCTCTGGATCATGTTCTAGTGAGCGTTTCCAGAATGAGAATTGCAACATGTGGGGTTGAGAACTGAGCTCAATGTTACAGAACTCACTCCAGCTGCACCAGACTATGGTTCGGTCCTAGCACTGGGGAGCAGTTGCAAGGTATACCTCTGATATTTATCTTGCATGGTGAATCAAAAGAAAATGACTCTTTTTTATGTTTAAGCACAAAATATGACATGAGTTCACTGAGTGAAAAATTGAAATGTTTAGGGAGCAACCATCCTTGGGATGGCCAGGGCCATCCTTGCCTTCCCAGCCTTCTGCAGGGTGCCCATGCTCCAGTCCCCATGGCCTTTCCCTAGCCTAGACATCACTGGGAGCAAGCTGAGTGACCAGTAGTGCTGCAGAGCCTCCTATTCTGCGCCCCTCTCCCTCCTGACAACACTGAACTTACAAAGAACCCAGGACAATCCCATTTTCAGGTCAGGTGGCTGGCAAGCTTCCTTCTCCTTTACCGTGCGGTGTGACATATGAACAAGGTTTTGGAGCGCGTGGGTGTATTTGTGGGAAGGGCACAGAAAGATAGAATCAGTTGTGTTTATTCCTGTCATTTTCGGCCTTCTGTAGATATTTGGAGCCGTTCCCTTCTGGCCTCAGCAGTCTGACGAACACTGGGAAGCCATTCTGAAATGTCATTGTTCTCAGGCTGACGTCAGTATTTTCCCTTTGTTCTTCGGTTTCCAGAAATTTGACTAGCAGCTGTCTTGGCATAATTTCTATTTTAAGGCTTTTGATTTTTCTAAAACTTTGATTTTTGTACCACCATTTTAGAAAACTTTAAACGTTATTCAAATTAGTTATTTCTCTGATTTTCCTTCCCTCCTTCTTTCCTTCACTTCTCCTTCCTTCCCCTTCTCTCCTTCCCTCTACTCCCCCTCCCTCCCTCCCTCCCTCCCTCCCTCCCTCCTTCGTTCCTTCCTTCCTTCCTTCCTTCCTTCCTTCCTTCCTTCCTTCCTTCCTTCCTTTTTTCTGTCTTTCTTGTTGTTTGCCATTTGTTTTAGTTTTGAAAAAAGGTTTTGCAATGTAGCTAAAACTATCCTGGAATTCATGATCCTCCTGCCTCGGCCGGCCCTGAATGCTGAGATCATTAGTATCACAGGTATGCACCCCATACCCAGTTCTTTCCTTTTTCTGCATCTTAGGACATTGTCTCATGCACACTAGAGGTTCTACAATTTGTTTAGTATTTTTCTTTCTTCTCAGATTGGATGATATCTGTCCACCTGTGTCCATACTGATCTATTCTTCCCTGTCACGCCCATTTGTGCTGTTAAGCTCATTCAGTAATAGTCTTAAATTTTAATATTTGAGTTTTCAGTTCCAAACTTTCTACCTGTCTCCTGTATGGTTTTCATGTATCTGATGGAAATTGTTGATATGATACATTTTTTCCTTTGCTTTCTTGAGCCTTGTGACGACATTATTCATGTTCTCTAGAATCCTCATCTGCTAAGTTCTTTCTCTGAGCCACCCCAGTCAGATTGCCCTGAACTTCCCCATTTGCCTCTTACAATCATCTCAAATGATCTTGTTTTTGCTTCTCCATATTGAAGGTGATTTATAAAAACATCAGCTCAATTCCTCAGGCCCTCTTTGGCCTTGTATTTGCAGACTCTGCTCTGCACACGCACAATTCAAGATCCCACACAAACTCGTCTCTCTGGCTCTCACTATGGAATTCTCTCCTCATTTCCCAGCAGGTCCAACTGCCCGAATCCTAACCTCTATTTCTGTAGGTCAGAATTATTCTGGATTTCAGATTTCCTTGCTCTATGTTGTAGAACACCTATAGACCATCCTTAGGCTGACCGCCATTTCAAACATCATCATCATCAATAAAATTAGTTAAAGAAAGGAAACCCACTGTTCTATTTTCCACTCTTTAGTTATTTAATGATAATATTCCTGATCTTTATTAATTTGAAGAGTTGTGGTCGTTTTTCATTTTGTTTTGTGTAGAGTTCCAGTTCTTACTTTTTAGGAGCAAAGAGTGGTCTAGTATTCTAGTGTATCGATCTGCTACGGCTTCTACAACTAGACAACACATACTGGGTATTTTAAAGAATAGTAATTATTTTCTCAAAATTGTCAAGAGAGGCCAGAGAGTTGCAGGTTACAGTGTAGACATTTGTGTTTCTTATTTTTGTCTTTTATTCTCCCAAGATTGCTCTCCATGGCTAACAGGTAGTCCCCCGCCCCTTGAGGCCTCCATTCTTAGCTCTCTGCTTCTTTTCACATGCCCAAATCTTTAGAGGCCTATGTTTGACTACAATCCCATCTTGAGGTTCAGGAGTTCAGAACTCACACTCCTGAAGCCATGAAGACCCACAAGGAGGTTCCTTAGGATACCATAACAGACAGAGATGTTGGAGAGGATGGCATTTTCCTCTGGGTTCTAGTTGAGTCTCCAGGGATCCTATTCAGTATATATTCTGGGTCCCCATTAGCAATGAACTCATGTTAGTATATAAGATAAACGTGTGCCTATCCCTTATAAACTACCTCATCTACTGTATCAGGTGTGATGCCAATTCCCCACACTGAGTATATATCAATCCCTACATGCCCTCTTCCTTGACAGAAAATACCAGCACCACAAACATGGATGTTATTTTGGAAATATCTGCTTTATTCTCAATGACTGATGGCTGCTAATGCCGAATTTATTTTCATTTCATCTCTGGGGTCTGCCACATGCTGGGGTCCCTGCCGTGGTGTTTAGTGGCTCTCAGTTTCACTCTGAGGATAGCCATAGACTTAACAATGCCTCCACAGCTCTCATTCTCTGTTAGGTACATCAGGGACTGACATGCTCTGTGCTGTTCTTGCTCTGTTTTGTTTGACTGCCCAGCTCTTACAGTGAGAAGGCAAGCTACAAGATGCCGTTTCTCCTCTGTTCATTACCAGATCTGCAGTGTCTAGCTCATGGCTGCACCCTGGTCGATGAGTAACACATAGTTGTTGAATTAATCAAAGCAAGTGGCCAAGATTCTCTTCTTGTCCTTCCTTGACTAAGCTGATGCTGTTAAAAATGAGTTTCTCAGGAAAGTATCACAACAAACGCCGAGATGTGCATCATTCTCTTCATAGATCATGAATCGTGTGCTGAGAAACATTTTTTCCCAACATGTGTGGTTCTTTATATTAGTGATGCTATTTGGATTTTGTTATTATAAACCAGATTTTAGACTGAAACTATGTGGACATCTTTTGATATACTTTAGTATTAAGGAATGAAGAGCATTTGAAATGTAGATTTAGAGCAGTGGTTCTTAGCCTTTCTAATGCCGTGACTCTTTAATATAGTTCCTCATGTTGTGGTGACCCCCAACCCATAAAATTATTTTCATTGTTAATTCATAACTCTAGTTTTGCTATTGTTATGAATACTAATGTAAATATTGTTGGAGACAGAGGTTTGCCAGAGGGGTTACGACCCACAGGTTGAGAACCCCTGATTTAGATACTAGGAGCTTATATAACAGAAATGGACTTCATTTCTAATGCTCCCTACTCTGTTTACTCTAACAGCATTTTCTGACATCTCCATTTAATAGCTGTTTACTTTTGGGGGTAAAAACCTCTAACCTCTTAAATCTCTAAACTCAGGTAACTCACTGGTAAGAAATAAATTATTATTGACTTAAAAAATAGTTTTGAATCTGTATCTGTCTTACGAATACAAAAGATTACCAGGAAATAAGTCACACACTTCCAAGTGTCAAAAGCCTCAAGTTTTGTTCTCCATCTACAGACAATATCATACCATTCCCATGTCTCCGGTGCCTGTGTATGACATGTGTTCAGTTAGATATTTCATTGTTTGCCCTGCCTCAGGCTTAGTCTTCTGTATCAACCTAGAAATAAGAAAATATATACAAAACTTAGACATGCCCAAGAGAAGCAGCTGTGAGGAAAATAAACTCACAAAGGGCAACTTAAAAATAAAGATGTTTTTTCCAGCTTCCTAGTTTAAAAATACCACCCTTGTTGAGACTTGTAATGATTAAAAATAGCTCATAAGTAGAGAGGTCGTGTTTTTCTAAGATCTGTTTATCAGACATTTTATGTCAAAAATATTTAAGAATCAGTGTTCATATTTCAACAGCAATGTCTCTTAAGTCCTCAGAGTAACCCCCCTTCCAAGAGTACCCAGTGTCAACCACGTCTATGTGGCTCAAAGGGCATTTCATTTTGAAAGATAATAACTCAAGTAGTTAAAGTCTTCTGATGATGTGGAGTAGCCCTTGATCTTTCATGTGCTGTCTTGGCACGAAACAAGTGGAAATTCAAACAAGTGTTTTTCAAAGATGCATACATAGCGTTACATTCAAAGTTACATCTATAATTAATTCATATGAATAGTAAGACTTGAAATTTTAGTAGTGCAATGGATATGCCTAGGAAAGCTTCCTGTCACCTATTTCAGAGCATCCTAGGCACTTTCCTCACACCTGAAGTTAGTTGATCTTGAATGAATGAGTTCATTCTCACACTTGCAATCCTCATGTGCTTTGGTCCTTAGAACCCTTTGGGTCCTTGGAGGGTAAAATGTAACCCAAGCACTAATCCATGTAAGACTATGCAAAAAATCAAAGCAACTTCTAAACTTCTCTCCCTTTAATACACAGCTACAGGAAAATTTGAGCACACGTGTACACACACACACACACACACACACACACACACACACACACACCAGACATGCAAAAAAGTAGTATCTGGAAAATAAAGAAGATGATTTAGGCAACCAAGGTTCTTGTGTTAGAGGGGTTCCTGAACACATTCCCAGGGCTTCTCATGCTTTCCTGTATATCATAGGTTGGAAGGTGTGTTTCCCAGCTGGGAGCTCAAACTTCCATATACATTTATGGGAGAGGAGAGAAGGGCAACGTCTGGGAGATGCTAGTCTGTGTGCAAACTAGGTGACATGGCAGCCAACAGAGTTCCCTTTATCTCAGCTGGCAACTGGCCCGAGTTGTCACAATCCAGTGTGTAGCAGCATCCTAGGAGGTTCAATACGATGCCAAGAGGGAGCAACATCTGACTAAACCTAGTGAGCCAGCGTTTCCACAAAGTGGTGAGCAAATACCGAACTATTTGCCAACTGTGCTGCACATGCGCTGTCCAGGGTGGGCGTGTACGGATGACACAAGGAAGGAGATGGTGGCTTTGTACTTGGTACTGTGATAAGCACTTGGCGAAGATCTTGTTTTATTATTTTAAAAAAGGCAGCTGTATTTGTAATCCGCATTTCAAAGAGAGGCCTTTCCAGTCCTAGAGCCTGTACTCTTCAACATGGCACCTCGTTAATTTCTCCATAAACCAGATGCTGCTGCTCATACAGCCCAAACTAGTATGTGTTACTTTGCAGGTTTTCTTATAGATCTGTGTGTTGACACAGGAGGTGTACCTGGAAATAAAGCATCCCTCACAGCGTCTGACGTCAGGTGGCTCATACTATGCCAGGCTAAGATGTCAGAAAAAAAAAATGTCAACACATCTCCAAGTTGAGCCTAGACAAGTACTTCTGGCTCTAGACCACAAGACATCTGCAAATTCTTTCAGGAATTGTATCAGTCACTCCTCTCTTTGAAGAATACCCGATGAGAACAACTTAGGAAAGGAAGGTTTTGGTTTGTCTCACAGGTTGAGTGTGTAGTCTGACTTGGAGGGGAAGACATGGTTGTAGGAGGAGGGGGCCATTAGCCACATTGCCTCTGGAGTCAGGAAGCAGAGGAAGATGAAGGTTGCTACTCAGCTTCCTTTTGATTCAGTCCATGACGGTTGCCCACAGAGTAATGCCACCCACATTTAGGGTGAATCCTCCCAACCAATTGACCCAATCAAAAAAACTCCACCACAGACACACCCAGAGACTTGTCTTCTGGGTGATTCCAGATACTGTCAAGTTAACTGTATTAACCATATTAACCATTCCTGTATAACCTAGGAACTGATGTATTTGGGAGAGGAGAAATAAGAACCATACCACTTGTACTCATTCTTGTGTGTCTTTACTTGTTTATCTCTCACTGAAAAAAATACTGCCTTTGGCTGTTTACTCCAGGCTATATTAGATGCTGGTAAACTAAAGAGTTTCTGGCTTTGTGCATGAGTCCTGCAGGGAGAATCAATTTTTAAAATTGCATTATGAGATAAACAGTACCAGAGCAAATCAGATGGCCAACTGAGGAAATGGCGATAGAGAAGGAAGGAAGTGTTGGGGGTTATAGACAAATTTATGACAATAGAGCTATCATGTGGAGTGAGTGGACCAGGGACTATGAAGCTAGTTGCCAGGGCAACAGCATAGGCTATCCCTGGAGAGTAACAGGCAGTACTGGGTCCAGGAGTGACTTCTGGAGTATTTCCACTTTTACTCTAAAAGCAACAAAAAGCTTTTGACTTTTTAAGAATGTATTTAGTTTAGTTTAGGTGTGTGAGTGTTTGCCTGCCTGTATGTCTGTACACCACATGGGTGCAGTGCCCGCAGATGCCAGAGGAGGATGTCAGATGCCCTGGAACTAGAGTTACAAACTACAGTGAACCACCATGTGGGTGCTGGGAACTGAATCCAGGTCTTCTGCAAGAGCAATCAGGGCTCTTAATTGCTGAGCCATCTCTCCAGTCCCTGACACAAAGCTTCAAAAATGTTCAACCGAGAAAATTCCAGGCCAAAATGTGTGTTTTGAAAGATCAGTTTTGGTACTTTGTTTAGAATAGAGTGAGGCTGATCACTGCAGTATGGTAGATGATAAATGACAGACATTTGTCCCACAGTTACAAGGAAGTGAAGAAATGGAAAGTCTAGGTAGAGCCGTGCTGGATAATTATTGTTGGAACTTGTGGACTGAAGAAAAGTTGTTTATGGGGTGGCACCTCCCTTGCTGGTAACAACTAAAGTAGAAGCGAGTGTAAGAACAGGACCTGCCCTCTGCAATCACATTCAGAAAATAGTTTTAACATACTATTTTTCAGAAAGGGGCACCAACACAGAACGGAGGCTAAAATAGCTGGTGCAGTGTTTTGGCATGAGACTGTGAGGTTTAAAGTGCCTGGTTAAAAGAAATCCCTGCTCTCCTTTTCCCATAGGCTGGAACTGGGATGGGGACTGGCTTCTTTGTGTCTCTAGCACAGCCCCCTTCCCAAAATCCCCATTCTATTGGTTTAGGGCACAAAACCTTATCTAATGATGTTTGAGATCACCATGGCCATCAGGTGGTAATAGCGCCCCAGCTAAGGGTGGGAGCTTCATAAACCCTCCCCTTCCATGCTGTGATTTTGTCTGGCTTGAGCTCATGCAGGCCTTGTGTATGCTGTCGCAGCTACTGTGGACTCATGTGTACAATGGCTCTGTCATGTCAAGCAAACACTGTTTTGCTGAAAACATCCACTGTGCTGGGCTTTTACAGTCTTTCTAGCCCATTTCCATGGTGATTCCTGAACCTTGGGGAAAGGTTACAGATGTACCATTGAGAGCTGAGCACTCCCAGTCTCTTATTCTCTGCACACTGACTAGTTGTGGGCCCTTGTTCTGACAGCCATCTACTGCAGAGAGCAGCTTCTGTAATGAGGGCTGAAGATTGACAAGTCTGTTGTGTGAAGATGAGAAATTAGGGGCAGTTTTGGACTCTGTCCATTTAGAGAATGGTGATACTAGGTTCTGCCTTGTGGCCTAGCCAACCGTGAGTTTTTGGCCTAGGCAAGAGTTCCATCTCATGAAGTGGTTTTTAAATCCAATCATAAAATGGTTGGTTACTGCCAGATCATCTGTGCCACTATTTCACCAGGGGACATGCTTTCTTGGACATTGGTTATTTCCTCTTTCATGGTTCACAGTTGGGTAAGACTGTTAATTACTTTTCTCCCTAAGTAGCATGTGTAGAAACATCCAGTGTGGAAGCTATCCAAATAGGATTAGGCTTCTAGTTCTGTACCAGCTTGGTTTTTTCCATATCCTATGACTAAGTATGTTGTATCTTCAGCAATGGGGTTTTAGCATCAAGTTCTAGAGGGCTCAAGGGCAATGTCAATAGCATGCAATGTTTAGGGTTAAAAAAACACAAAGGAATACCATAAACAAAACAACCACATTAAAAACAGGTTATGGAACTGAACAGAAAGTTCTTGAAAGAATAAACACAAATGGCTGAGAAATACTTTTTAGAAATTAGAAATATTTTTTTCAACATTTGTAGTTACCAGGGAGTGAAACTACTTTGAAAATTTATCTTAACCCATGTCAAAATGGCTAAGACAACTCCCCAGTTTGGATAAGACTAACGTATCCAAAATAGGTAGTCCATACCTACCAATAAGAGTTTTGTGTAATAGCCTATGGTGCCTGGGTAATTATTAGCCCCGCATTACAGAGTAACTGCATTTACACTCTTTCTATGTATGTAGTATATGGATATATTATAGGAATCTTCTTACAGTAGTAGATTTCCATATGTCTTTTTCAAAGGCCTTCAGTGTTAGTTATCTCTCCCCACGATCCCTCAGCTATGTTGCCCCCCAATACTACCTAACACGTTCTGCTCCTTTAGTCCTCCACCCTCCTTAACACCATTTGTGTACTACCCCCTTCCCTTGAAATCCATTCCCACTGTCCCTTACTAGTTTCCTGACTCCTATAGGAACCGCAGTTGAAACACACTCATACCTAAAGGTTCACAGCTAGCATCCACATATGAGAGACAACATGTGGCATTTGCACTTCTGAGTCTGGGTAACTTCACTCAGAATGATAATTTCTACCACCCCCATCCATTTATCTGCAAATTTCATTGTTTTGGTGTTCTTTACAACCGAATCATATTCCGTGTATTCATCACATTTTTATCATCCATTCACCGGTAATGGGCATCTAGGCTGTTTCCATTTCCTGGCTATTGAGAACTGAGCAGCAACGAACATGAATGAGCAAGCATCTCTGTAGGTGATGTAGGCTTTTGGGTGTATGCCCAGTTATAGTATAGCTGGATTGTGTAGAAGATCTATTTCTAGCTTTTCTAGGAACCTCTACTTGATTTTCTCAGTGGCTGCACCAGTTTGTACACCCACCAGCCGTGAATGTATTCCCTTCCAACATTCACACTAACATTTGTTGTCTTTGGGGTGGTCTTAGCCATTGTGACTGGGGTAAGATGAACTTTCAAAGTAGTTTCATTCCCTGGTAGCTACTGATGCTGAACATTTCTAAAAAGTATTTTTCAGCCATTTGTATTTACTCTTTTGAGAACTTTCTGTTCAGTTCCATAACCTGTTTTTAACTTGTTTTTTTTTTTAATGGTGTTGCATTGAGGGTTTTTTTTTTTAATTCTTATTCTAAACCCCAGCCATCTATCAGATATGTAGCTGGGAAAGATTCTTTTCCTATTCTGTTGACTGCCTCTTCTCTTGAATGATAGTGTCCTTTGCTATACAGAAGCATTCCAGTTTCATGAGGTTCCCTTTGACATTTGTTGATCTTAAAGCCTGTGATACTTGGAGCCCTCTTCAGAAAGTCTTCTTCTGTGCCTGTAAATTGAAGTTTATCCCCTCTTTTCTCCTCTAACAAGTTAGGGGTATTGTGTTTTATAAGTCCTTGATATTTTTTGACTTATTGAGTTTTTCATTTCCAATATCATTTCATCTTGGATTTTCTTTAGCAATTCTGTCTCTTTACTGAACTTTATTTTTACAATTTGTATTTATTTCTTTGCTTCATTCCACTCTGCTTTTTCTGGAGTATAAATATTCTCTTTGAGTTGATTGACCATAGTTATAACTTTTGTTTTGAATTATATATCTGGAAGTTCTTGCAGGTCATTCTTATTAGGGGTCATTATAATGAGGTTAGTAATTTTTGAAGGGGATATGTCATGGCTTCTTGTGTTGAATTTGTTTCTGCACTGGGTTTTGTAAATCTTCTTAGTTAAGTCTTATTTTTGTTTAACCCTTCTTTTCTCAGTGGAGGTTTGCACAGAGCTAGAGGGAGAACTAAGATGAAGCCTGTTTGAGATATTGTTTTCTTCTGTGACACTGGTATTTCCCTAGGCTCCTTTGGAGAGTCTGCCACTGTCCATGCTAAAGGTCACACTATCCAAGGGTCAGCACACCCCTGTTGGTCCTCTCCTCTGTTGTCCTCTGGTGCAGGGTCCCAAGTCATGTTGCTGTACCTTGCATAAGTTCTTATCAATCAACAGTTGGGGTCAGAAGATCTTGAGAAACTGAGTGTGTAGCCTGTAGGAGCGTGATGGGGTTGGGGGAGGCAGGGCTTACCTGGGAGCAGCAGTAAATGGCATCTGCAAGAAGGAACTTGATTTGAGCTACAGAGACAGGAGATCTTAGAGGAGTCAGCCAGTCTAGCACCACTTTGAGATGAGGTGGTACCAGAGGATCTAGAAGGAATATGAAATGAGGCACAGCGACTCCCACCCAGCAGCCCAAGGAGGTTAGATCACAGAGGAGATGGACTGTGGATAGAGTGGGAAGAAACAGAGCCTTCCTGATGGACATGGTGGGTAGTCCTACAGGATGGTGGGGAGTATGTGTGATGGGGTAGGAAGGAGCAGGGCCTGATGGGAAATGCAAGAAATGGAGTCGTAAAGAAGCTGAGAGGGCCTATGGGGTGGGAAGGAGGGAGCAGGCTTACCTGGCAGTTCAGGGGAAGGGGAGTCCCAGGGACACTGTGAGGAAGTCTTTTTACTTTTTATTGGAAGACAGGGTCTCATTAAGTTACCCATGCTGACTTTGAACTCATTCTATGCCCAGGCAGACCTTGAACTTGAGATCTGTCAACCTTGTAAATAACTAGAATTACGTATGTGAGCCACTGGGCCCGGTACATACATCTTTTCACTTTCTTTACCAAATACCATGTAAAACTCAGAGGGCTGATGACACACGTGTTTTCTTCTCTTTGGAGGGGCTGTGCTGGCTGATGAGAACACGAAGTGGTTGACTGTTTTCAGAGACTCAGAAAATAAGAGAAAGAAAAGGAAAATGCTGTTGGTAAAACCGCCCATGCTTTGCAACTGAATTCCTAGCTTTTATTTCCTCCTTCGGAGCTTGTGAAATCAATGTTATTTAGCTTATGCCTTTTATGGTCTATGCTAACAGATACAAAAATGCTCCCTAGTCATGGGACTCACACAGGTAGCTCTCACAATCCATAACTGCTGAGTTGAGACTATGTCTGTGTGACTCTGACCTCATTTGGGGGTCTACTTCAGTCCTAAGTTCCTATATCATACCCTGATGTCCTCAGTATGTCCCATAGGGAGACAACATCTGATGCCTCCAGCTTTGTGCCACTGAATGTCTATTGGGTCAATGACAAAGCAAATGTATATGGTCAGACTTTGTTTCCTAGATAGGGAGCTGTCTCTAGGGAGCATCTCAACCACAGAAGGCTGTGACCAGACACTCCATCTTGGTGAATTACCCATCCCTACCACTTAATCTCCTCTCAGCTCAGTAAGGAAGGAGCTAGGCTCCTGCAGTATGCATCATGACAGGTGGGGGGAAAGATACAGGGTTATTAAAAGAAAATGCCTACTCTGTCCTTCCTTGGAAGAAAGGAAAGGCTGCCAGGGAAATGGGCACACTCACTATCTTTTGGAATGAGCTATTGGTCAACAGCCACTCAGACACAAGTTTGCTGTCTGTGTTCAGAACTAAGCCGCCCACATAGAGACCCGTTTTGAAATTCCACAAGATAGGCATCACTGTCTGAGTTGTGAAACACTTGCACTGTGCTGTAAAATGCAGTAGCTACTAGCTCCTGAGGTGGTTGGGTACTTAATGTGCAGTCTGTCCACACCAAGGAATGCTGTGAATTCATATAATGCACGATGATTTCAAAATCTCAGTGCAAAAAGGAGAAGAGGGGGAAGGGGCAGAAGAGGAAAAGGTCAAATATTTATACCCTACAATGAAATTTTGGAAATACCTAATTAAAGGAAATCCATTATTTAATTCTGCTAGTCATGTTTTCCTTTCAAAAGTTGCTGTTTAGACCAAGCGTGGTGACATAGTCTCAGAATTCTGGCACCTGAGAGGCAGAGGCTGCAGGGTTGTGAGTTCCAAGCTAGCTTGTGCTACATTGTGAGCCTGTGTCTCAAACTGAGTAAATTAGTTACTTTAAATAACTGTCTAAAAATAGGAATAATGTAAATGGCCTACATTGTGTTTCTTGGTGCTCCAAGGCTTTATGTATATTATACATATATATATACATATATATACATTATATATAATAATATATATTATCAGGCAAAATAATAAAGCTAAGATTTTAAGATGAAATATGTGGAAAGAAAGGCAGCAAGCTACTCTGTAATTCATGCTCCCAAATCCTCTCTCTCCTAGGTGTGCATCCTCACATTTTACAGAGATGCTCACACCTCACATTTTACAGAGATGCTCACACCTCAAACCCTAGGGAGAAGGTTAGAAGGACCATCCCCACCACCTGGTCCTACCAGAGCTGAGGCTGTGGTTCACGGGTGACTGTGCATGGGTGTGAGAGAGCTCACCACTGTAAGGGCAGAGCCAGGGAGGTTATCCTAAAGGATGAGAGCCAGTCAAAGGAGACAGAAGGAAGACTGGATGGCTGAGTGGGGAGGAGGAAGGACGGTGACAAATACCATGGGTGTGCAGCTTTCCTAAGGCACCGAGGCTTGAACCCCGTGCTCAGCGCACCTGCCACCGAGCTGTGTCCCCAGCCCCTGAGTTTTCACTGTGTACATAGAGAAAGAAGACAGACTGACAGTGAGACCGTATCATTTCCCATCCTCTAATTTCTACTGTACTAATTTTGCCTTCCCCATTTAATTAGTAATCTTACCATTAAAATTAATGGTCTGTAACCTCATTATTAAATGTTAATTCCATACACCTTACAGGGCATCACCATTGCTGTCTCATGTTCAGTTTACATCCCTCCAATGAGAACAGCAGATGGGGATGATGTTTGAACGTCAATGTGGGCACCAGGCTGCAGTCCGCACTCTGACTAGCTGTGGTACCGGAAGTTAATCACCTCCTAGTTAACGAGTGTTTCAGATCCTCAAGTCAGAAAGTATTCTGTCTTGACTCCCAGCCTTTCAAGGCCAGTCCTCCCTGTACTGTGAGGAACCACCTCAACTGTGGCCCCTCCCCCTGATCTGCGTGTGGAGCTTTGCTGCCTTCGTTCACCCTAGACGGGAAATGTTTGTCCAGTTTCAGGAGGACATTCCCTTCCTGGGGAAGATTAACTTGACGTGGTGGGAGATCACTGTGGTAGAAATAAAATAGTGAGACCGTGTCAGCAACAGGGAAAAACAAAGGATGTCTTTACTCTGTGCTATGGGAGTGATCTACCTTCAGCCTACTGATGTGTTGTTACTGAAATGTTTACTTCTGCAGAAAAAAAGAAAAAAGAAAGAAAAAAAAAGAGTTCCTTTGCCTCTCACAGGAGCATTGACATTCTCACTTCCAACTAGTGAAGACACAGTTTACTGAAAGTCATGACTTATAATTTAAATAGTATATGTAACGCACTGTTCTTAAGCTCCAGGATGAGGTATGAAAACACTTGCTGTGATGTTTGAATTGCTTTAGGATCAGGTACCCACAATGTGTCGGGGCTCTAAATCATAGTCTGGCTGAATTTAGGGAAAGGAAAAAGGTTCTAACGATCTTCAACTTTGAACAATATTTTTTGGTAAAGTAAAATCATCCCAAGCGAAACACAGGTAAATATTTTGATTACACTTCTCATATGTATAATACACCAAAACCTGCATTGTAAATGTTTGGAAGGGGTGAGATGATAGTCACTCACAGTTAGCAATAATATATCGGTGTGACAGGAGGCAGGGAGGTTCTGCTTGCTATCAAGTGGACTTTTCACTGCCAGAGAATTTGGCAAGACACGTTGGGCATTTCTGAATCCCCTCAGAACTTTCATCTCCTTCCACCGAAAGTCCAGATGTGAGAAGATGGAGATTCTGTATAATTGCAGTCACCTCCAATACTGCTAAGATTTACTAAGTGTGAAAGCCCCTTTTTAGCTTGTTTTAAGAGGCGAAGTCATATGTTGGGGGAGAGTGGATGCTGGCACGGATTATAGGGACATGGCATCTGTTCTTACTTCCTCTTTCCGGGTAGTGATGGATTGAGAGATCAGAAAAGTCTGAGATAACATGACAGGAAAGCTTACTTGCAAAATCACAATTCCATCTACTCAGGACATTTACCCTTGAGTGTGATTCCTATTTACCTACCTACTTACTTACTTACTTACTTACTTACTTACTTACTTACTTCATTCACCCCATGGTGAATGGAATAAATGGACTAGAACTGAGGATCCACACATAAGCTCACCTACCCATAGTCACCTGGTTTTGTGTTTACCAAGAGAACAAAAATACACATAGGAGGGCATCTTTAACAGATATCGCGCTGGTCAAACTGAACAATGGTAGGTAGAAAATGAAGTACCACCTTCTCTCACCCAGAACAAAACCCAGCTCGAAACGGGTCATGGACCTCAACATAGGACCTAATACCCTGAACCTGATAGACAAGAGAAAAAAAACCTTTCTGAACATGTATCGCATTGAAACCAACAATTAATGATCAAGACCTCATGAAACTAAAAAGGTTGCATAGCAAAGGACACCATCATTAAAGGGAAGAGGCAACATACAGAGTGGGAAAAAATCTTTAGAGTCCGTGATCCATAAACTCAACAATGACAACAATAATACAGGTAAACAACAGGGTCAAAGAAAACAGAATTCTTATGATTTCTTGTATGCAAATTAGAAATTACAAAGAATCAGCTGTAGTGTGTATGAATTCTTCTGTCTGATAAGCAGACCCTTCCCATATGGAATAACCAGCTCTGAGGTGGTAGCTTAGATAGCAGATGGACCAAGAGCCTTTGGGTTGCTTTCCTTCAGGCTAGTTGAACCATGGTAGGAGGCATAGTAGGAAGAGAAGGGCTGGAGTGGACATGGTGCTGGCTTAAGAAAGCCAGTAGAAGTCAAACTCTTCCTTGTTTTAGGTTTGCCTTGAGCTTTGTGATCAGATTTTATAAACGTAACTCCCATGCATTCTGCTCTGCTTTTATCATTTAATTTATTGTAGTGTTGAGAACTGAACCAAGGGCCCTATGCATGCTAGACAAGCACTCTGTCACTTGTATCATGCCCAGCTCTTGGTTCATGAGACAGGGTCTCACAATGTAGTCCATGACAGGCATGAATTCACTGTGTAACCTAAGCTGGCCTTGAACTCTTGTTCTTCCTGCCTCTGCCTCCCAATTGCTGGCATTATAGAGTTGCACATCACGGCCTCATTTAAAGACACCCAGTATAAACGTTTTGGAGATAATCCCCAAGTTGTGTTACATTCTTCTGAAGTAGTGATAAAGTTTGAGGACATGTATATTGAATATTGAATATTCTGTGAAAGAAAAGCAAACTGCTTAAAGCTGTCTATATTCTGTGGTACATATTCACAATAAAATGAAAGAGCAAAACATTGTTGCTATATTTAAAACGTTTCAATATTACATGACACATCAGGAGGGCTAGAGAATTTAGAAGATAATAAGATTAGGTGTGAAATAACTAATTTTCTGAGCTTAGATCTCAAGTAATACCTGACGTCAAATTATGATATTATCTCAAGATGAGATGAACTAGAGTCTGTATTGAAGTGTAACAAGAAGATTAAAACAGGAGAAAGCTGTGAGGTACCCTTGTTTGCTTTCTGTGGCTGTCATAAACACCAAAAGCAAGTCAGGGAGGAAAGAGTTTCAGCTTCCAGCTGAGAGAAGTCAGGGAAGGAACTCAAGGCAGGACCTGGAGGCAGGAACTGATGCAGAGGCCATGGAGGAATCTGCTTGCTGGCTTGTTCACTATGGCTTGCTCAGCTTGTATTTTATATAACTCAAGACCACCTGCCCAGTGAGCTGGGCCCTTCCATACCAATCATTAACCAAGAAAATGCCCCACAGGCCAGTCCCCAGATGACCCTAGTTTGTGTCCAATTGATAAAAAACCTAATCAGCACAATATAACAGACAAGTTATCCCCAGGGTACCCATGGCCCTAGTAGATAGGGACAGGTTTATTTTTAATAACATCGTATCACAGTAAAACTGGCAACTGACAAACTGAACATATTTGAGTTGAACATTTGGTAAGTTTTTTGATGTGTGCACACACCACAAGAACTTCATGATGGTTAAATGTGAACATATCCACCTTTCCCACAAGCTCCCTTTGTTCTTCAGTAATTGTTCCACCCGCCCCTCAAGCACCTGCAGATCTGATTTCCATGGTTACAGATTAGTTTGCATTTTCTAGAGTTTTTATGAATCGGATTATGTGGCACATATTGTCATTATCTCCTTTGTTCTTTCATTCAGCATAACATTTTTTTGAGGTAGAGTCTCACTATGTAGTCCCAGCTGACCTAGAACTCACTGTGTAGAGCAAGCTGCCCTTGAACCCACAGAACTCCACCTGCCTCTGCCCCGAGGGCTGAGATGAAAGACACACGCAGCCAGCGCACGCAGCCAGCACAACTCTTCCTAAGATCCAGTAACAGTCAATTATAATGTTTCTTTCTCTTTATTAAAGAGCAATCTAGCATTTGTGAACATAACATTTTGCTCACCCTTTCATGGGTTAATGGACACTTAGTTGTTCTACTGTGAAGTTCTTATAAATAAAAGAATCATGATGTCTTCATGCAGATGTTTGTATGGGTGCGCTCTTCATTTTTCTGTGGATATATGATGAGGGTTAGAACGACTTCATTATCAGTAACACATATTTAATTAAGAAGTAAGGCTCTTCACTATTTTCCAAGATTGCTAACAATTTATATTTGATGGGCAATACATGAAAACCCTCCCACACATATGGTCTGGTGTATCAGTTGCTTTTTTGTTTCTGTGATAGAACACCATGGTCAGGGAATGACAGCAGGCAGCCAGCATGGCACCTGGCAGCTGAGAGCTCACATCTCAACCAGGAGCATGAAGCAGAGAGAGAGGAGAGAGGGAGGGCAGGAGGGAGGAAGGAGTACAGAAGGAGACAGACAGACACAGGGACTGGCACTAGGCTTTTGAAACTCCAGTGCCTGTCCTCAATGGCATACCTCCTCCAGCCAAGGTCACACTTCCTATACCTGCCCAAACAGCACCGCCAAATGGAGACCAAGTGTTCAAATGTCAAAGCCTGTGGGTAACATTTATCATTCTCTACTACAGTCCATTCCATGTGGTTTAGCTTTGCATATTGCCGGTGTCTCCTGGCTAAGCATCTTCTGTGCCGTTTGCCCTCTGTGTGTCTTCTGGTGATGCCTGAGCAAACCTTGGACCGGATTCGGGCATTGCCTGCTTTCTTGCTGTTGTGCTTGGGTTGAAAGATACGTGGTGGAGGGGAAGTTTAGCTTCATAGCGACGCCTGTTTGATGCTGGGTGAGGATGGAGAAGAGTTTATGGCTCACGTCTCATCTAGATCATTTAGAGGTAACCAATGTAATGCACACACTTAGATAAGCAGCAAGATGGAACATAATTTAAATTGTGAATTGTATTGAATTTTGAACGTGTGTGTGACTCTTAAATGGTAATTTTTCAGAAAAGCAAAGCTTGCTGATAATTTAAACTTAAAAGCCTCATCCAATCAGGCAAAGCAGGAGCTGTCGAAGCTTTGCTTACATTGGGAGCTCCTCATGAAATCACCCCATCTCCTATGGAAGAAAACCCAATACACAGCTTTCATGTGTGTCCTTGGCATTCTTCTCTTAAATGCACAGTTCTGGACCAGATTAATGTTCCATAGCCTTCATTTCAAACCACCAAAATTGAATTTTTTCCAATTCTGTTGCATAATAGCCCTAACTCTACTGCATGACAAGGAATTGGTTGCTTAATATTTTGCCTGTGTAAGCAATCCAATATTTTAATGCCAGTTAAAATAATTAAATCTCCTGAAAACCCTTAGAAAGATTTAACCACAGCTTCAGAGTGATATGGGGATATCCTTAGACCTATGACTGTTTTAGCCTCAACATTTATCATCAAAGATCATGTTGGAGTAATGAAGCAGAAAACAATAGAGACAGGAGAGGTGAGGGAATTCAACATCCAGAAGAGAAAACATCAGGAGCTACAGTTTGCCTCTGGAATCACTCAGTTTATCAAAAGATGAGTATTTAGAGACTTGAGAGACTGCTTATTGGTTAAGAGCACTTGCTGTTCTTGCAATAGGTGTGTGTATGTGGTGTGTGTGTGTGTGTGTGTGTGTGTGTGTGTGTGTGTGTACATTATATGTTCCCAGCACACACATGGTGGCTCACGTCCATCTGTAACTCCAGTTCCAGGGGACCTGACGCCCTCTTCTGGCCTGCATGAGCACTGCACACATGTGGTGCACATACATATATGTGGACAAAACACTCATACATATAAAAATAATAAATAAATCTTTGTTTTAAAAGAATATGAATTTAAGTTAGTGACAGCTACTAATGAAAAGTGTTTACAGAATTATTGGGGTTTAAAAATGGTTCACAGAGTTGACATGTATTATCAACTGCAGTGTAAACTATAATGTCAAAGCTATGTATTAGGCAACTATCAGAAAATGTATAATTATGAATGTTACAGCTTGGTATTTTAGCTACTTAGCCCTAGTGCTAAAGAGCACATCCTTATTTGGAAATAGGATTGGTCTACATGAGACGTCGGAGGATGAGGTCATCGGGTTCCTTGTTTCTGTGTGGCTACGATTAGTTTCCTTATATGAGATGGTAGTTGGTACAAAGTGAGGCACCCAGGAAAGTGTGTTGTGATGACACAGGCAGAGACTGGAATGAGGTCCCTGCATGCCAAGGAATGCCAAGAATTGACAGACATGTAGCAGACAGCAGGAAGAGGCAAGGGGAAGGTTGCTATCATTGGCATCTAGATATTAGACTGTGAGCCTCCAGAGCCAGGAGAAAGAATTGTGAGTCATTTTCAGCGACTCAGTTTATGGACTTTTATAAGACAGCATTTTAAAAAATAATACAACAAAAAGTACATTGTAACAAAATTACACACAGCTTATAATGATACAGTCTATACAAATTTTTATGACAAATTTACCAGTACCTGAGGTCAGAGTTATCAGTGAAGATCCTATCTGAACCTCCAGTCCTCAGGTCCAGGTTCCTTGGAAAAGTCTCACTGATGGTCATAGGTCTAAGCTGCCAGTAACTAATACCATAAACCCTGTGTTGTCTTTACAGCCCAGGTTGTGATTGCCTCAGGATACCCTCCTGAAAGTTGTGTGAGCCAAGGCTTGAAAAAGAAGAGTTCGTGTTCATTAGAAACGGAAGTCCTGAAATGGTTAAGTGAGAGGAAATGATGTGTCTATCATTTTTAGAAACATGATTGGGATCATTATAAGGACAAAAAGAATAAAAGAAAGTTAATAATCCTAGTGAGGAACTGGTACCCAGCTCCAGCAGCGAGCTGGAGAGATGCACTGATGAGGACTGAGTTTAATGCAGACGCTGAGACTGCTGGCATTGGTGACAGTTGGGAGAGACTGAAAGGTAACAACAAAGCACCATCTCCTCCAAAGGCACGGTGCCCCTCATTCTCTGCCTCCTGGAAGTGATGTCAAGAGTGGCCTCTTTGATCATTGTGTACAGTTTTGTTCACATATCCCCTTTGTGGCTGTTCCAGTGAGAGCAGACAGAACTCTCTAGGTGCCAGTTACTCTGTGAACCCTGCTGTCTCCAGAACACATTCGTTAGTCTGTGTTGCAGGCTAGACAGTTTCGTTCCAACTTCAGTCAGCAGACAACCAAGTAGCAAAATAAATGGTTACAGCTATTACTTTTCCCAGGATAAGCAAAGCAGTTTTCAAAGCTATGCATTGTCAACAGCCAGAACTTCACTGAAGGGATAAACATCATAGAATGTAGTAGTCAGGGTCCTTTAGAAGAACAGAATAGGCAGCACAAATATATATTAAAAGTAGATTTATTAGATTGCCTTACCCAATCAG
>CABHPR010153106.1:0-7500 GCA_902168415.1 Peromyscus melanophrys
TATATATGTTAAAAGGTGTGGAGAAAATGTGAAGGGAATCTACCCAAAGGCTAACAATGAGGAGGACAGGGGTTCAACTTCAGACATGTTTACTCCCTGTCCCTATGTCTCACACATTCTCAACTCCTACAAGGAATAAATCTTGCTCTCATAAAAAATTTTTCTTTAAAACTTAGAGGGATCAACTGGGTGATTTCTGAAGTTTCTTTAGCTATATTCTACATTATATCCAGTAAAAATTTAAGGACTTAATGTTTGATTGACTAGTATATTGATAGACTAGCAATAGCAGCCTGGACAGTATCATTGTTGGTCAAGCTGCATTTGTTATTTTGTTGTTGTTGTTGCTTTGACAAGACACCCAACAGAAGAAGCTTCTAGGAGGAAGTGCTTGCTTGGGCTGAGTTTAAGAAGGGACAGCCTATCACAGTGGGCAGACATGGTGGCAGGGACAGGAAGAATCCTGGTCACTCCATGTCAGACAGTCAGAAAGCAGAGAGAGAAAAGCCAGCATTCTATTGTCTTCTCCTTTTTATGAAGTGTAGGACCCAACCCATGAAATGGTACCACTCACATTCAGAGAGGGGTTTCTCCAGTCAGCTAAACCTCTCTGGACACTTCTTCACACACATATCCGGAAGTTTGCCCCCTACATAATTCTGTTTCCTGTAAAGTTGACAATGAATACTAACTGCCAGAGAGCACATTCTGTATTTCAGATCACAAGGGAGCCAACTATCCATACCGTGGACTACAGCCACCAGGAAATTCTAGAAACACCAGCCTGATACAAAGTGAGGGAGTGCCATAAGTGGTTACAAAGTGGTTACTGCCATAAGCGAAAACATTTTTAGGGAACCCTTCACACCTACTTAGGACATGCTCATGAAGGTGTGCAAGTCCATTCTGATATGGCAATGTTTGCTGCAAGGAAACGTCAGTGCAGAAAAAAAATCTCAGCTATTTCCTCGGTATTTCCAGGAAGGGAACTAATGCAAACCATGTCTATTCAGCTATTAAATTTTGAGAGCATTTCAAAGATAAGGTTGCCTTTTTCTGTCAGTAATAAGTTCAATATATTGTATTCTACCCCTTGGAAAAGGCATTTGATGATATTTAATTCTTTTTCTTTGTATTCTTGTGTTACATGTATAGTGGTGTGGTGATTGTGTGAGTGATTGTTTGTGTGAGTGTGAGTGTGTGTGTGCACGCGCGCGTGTGTAGGGGCAGAAGAGGAAAAACAGAAGTCGGTGCTAATTAGCCAATTCACACTAATAACAAGAGTTTCGGATTTAAAACAACAGGAGTCCTGGTAGACATCAAGAGGCAGCTGATGGATGCCCTACTGTTCAGAAGAACACTGGAGGTCTATCCCAGGGTTCCCCATATGTTAGGCATAAACTTACCACTGGCATATGCCCCAGATGTCTAAACTTGTATATAAGATGATCGGGAAAATTCCAGATCTTTTCAAAAGCATTAACAGGCCCACCCAAACATTCATTTGATAGTCTGATGCTAATTAAAGGCTAATTCTCTGCAAAGTTATATATTAACTTGTAGGTTCATTTCCAGCAGAGATACAAATTATCTCTGACTGGAAGGAAACAAAACCCAGGAGCTACCTCTTGCTGTCCTTTGGGACATTAACCAGTGTGATGTGTAGCCTAATAGTCCTGTTCTGTTGCTGCATTAACTGCTCTGTTTCTCAAATGGTCCTTGGGTGAGCTTTACATCTTACCCATTCTTTCACTACTTGATGAGATTTTTTTTAAGTCCTTAATAGATGATTCTTCTCTCTTTGTAGGTGAGCTGTGCTCTGCATTCTTTTAAAAAGTATACTTTAGCTCCACTCATCAATCCAACCCTAACACACATCCTCAAAACTCCTATATTATTTTTTAAAAGATTTATTTTTTATGTATATGGACATTTTGTAGACATGTGTATCTGTGCAATGTGTGTGCAGTGTCTGAGGTGGCCAGAAGAGGGCAGTAGATCCCCTGAGCAGAGTCAGGGTGGTTGTGAACCACCACATGGGTGTATAGAACCAAACCCAGGGCCTCTAAAAGAGCAACAAGTGCTCTTAACCACTGAGCCAGCTCTTCAGCATCCATTAAATCTTATATTCTTGGGATATGCCCATACCAGTCTCTCCTCACTGTCCCACAATTAATTATTTTCTCAGGAACTTTCAAAGAACTTCAGTAGTTTGACAGTAGAAAGACAAAGAACAGAGCCAAGAGAGTTGTGCAGTCACAATATCAGATAACAACCCCACCAGATTTCCAGCCTGCTCATGTTTGGTTCTGAGATAGAATGCACAGCTCTCCTGCCCTCTGTAGTGACCAGGACCATTCCTCAGGCTCCCCTCTACCTCCCTTGATCTCCCTGGCTTCCCCTCTGCAGTCTGCTTCCTTTGACAGAGGTCTGCTTCTGGGCTTACCCTTTGGCCTTGGCTCAAGTATCTACAGGGATGCCCACCTTTTGACATTGCCATGTAATGGTGTCATCTGGAGATGTGCTGGGGATCCATGTGTCCTGCAGGCTGCAGGATGGACATACCTGACAGTGGTCATCAAGTCCACAGAAGACCTTGGGATCGGCACTTGCTCACTTCTCTCCCTGTCGACGGCCATCTACTTCAGTTTGCCTTCCAGTGTTAATTTTGCTCAGTGCACTTTAATGGGAACTCAGTGTCACTCTGTCTCTTTCCCTGGCCTCCTTCACACCTCAGATCTTTAGCAGGAACAAGGGACTTCACGCCAGAAGCCTTCAGGACATGTGGAGGAGCCCAACAAACTGACTCCTTTCTTCCCCCATTTCTTTCTAAACTAAACCTCAGCGCAGTAGAGAATAGAACGCTATTAAACAACACAGCAGCTTTCCGACCACCCAAACAAGAACACACTAACTGAACCTTAGCTAGTTCAAAGCATCGTTCCTCTCAAAGCTCATAACATTAAGTCAGGTTTTCATCTATGTAAGAAGGCTGCTATTTCATAGCTATTTCATGGGCACAGTGATGAGGAAAATATTTTTATATTTTTAGAAGATGGAATCTGTACCCAAAAGTATCATACCAGTTTCATTGTCTTGTAATATAATGAAACCATGATATTCCAAAAACTAATTTTGTTGGTGTGTCAATTTAAAAAGTGATTTTGGGGGTTCCTCCACTGTGGGCCTCACTTTAGCCATGCACTCTGGCCCCAACTATTAGGTCCTTAGTTGAAGGAAGCGCTGGGAGCAAGCTTTTGGCATCTCCAACCCTCCTGGAGTTGTTTCCTCACAGGTGTTAGCCAGTCCACTCCACTAGCCCCGTCTGACTCCTTCCTTCACATCCTTTGTATTGCTAAATGGGAACCAACCTCCCCCCCCTTATTCCAGAGTGCCCCTGTTCCTAGGAATGAAGGCAGAGCACTGTTTATAAAACTCTCAATTCTTCTTCCTTTCAATTTACTCTCCCACCCCTCACACCACCCCCCCTTTATAACCAAAAAACAAAACTAAATTCTGCCCTCATATGTAAACATTTGTAGTCTCCAGTGGGAAGACACAAGCCCTGCTTCTGATTACTAACTTCCATCCAATTATATAACTGTGTGGAGGCCACACATCCAGAAAGCTCCTGGATAATGCACGAACTGTAATGAGCTGTAGAATCATGTCTCTGCCGGGTACTTTTCAGGTATCGGAATTTTGGAAGTTGTTGTCTTGGTCACTGTTCCGAAAAGACACCATGACCAAGGAAACTCTTATAAAAGCAAGCATTTAACTGGGCAGGCTGGCTAGGCTTAGTCCATTACCATCGTGGCAGAGAACATGGCAGCTGGCAGACAGGCATGATGCTAGAAAAGTAGCTGAGAGCTACATCCTGGCCTGCCTAGGAGACAGCTTGGGCCTGGCATGGGTTTTTGACACCTCAAAGCCAACCCTTAGTGACACATTTCCTCCAACAAGGCCACACCTACTCCAACAAAGCCACACCTCCTAACCTTCTAATCCTTTTCAAATAGTGCCACTCCACGGTGGTTAAACATTAAAAAAAAAAAAGCCTTTTGGGGGGGGCATCCCTATTCAAACCACCACGTCTGTGCTCAGCTGATGGCCGAAGTTAAGTAGTGTCCCTGACATATAACACTAGAGTGGAGACAGGGAGCCATTGCACTCACGGGATTCAGAGGCTCATACACCAACTCGGGTAGTCCCTGCCGCCTTCCCATCTGTTGCTTCTCTTTTGTTTCTGACTGTTCACTAGCCCTTTGTAAGGAAGGCGTGAAAGGGGGCATATTTATTCAGCAAAGCCAATCACAAACATTCTCACAGTTTTCACACTAAACAATCTCAGCATGTTGGCCAATAGCTTCAATGAATGGTTGAGGAGAGGTCAGGGTGTGGGCTGAAGTTAACGTTTTCTGTCCCACATGGTCTTATCTTACTACCTCATCCCTATTCACAAACAAACAAAACCAAAACTACTCCACAGTGTGACTGCGTCATTCAGAAGAGCCAATTCTGTATAACAGCAATCTACACACTCGTGACATTTTTCTTCTTCTCAACTATTAGAGTGATTTCACTGAAGTCTGGGCTGTTTTCAAAAGATCATCTTTTTAAAAAAAAAACTTCACATCTATCCTAGAAGTTATAGAAAAGGGGAATTTAGACAGTCTGGTTTTTAATTTTCCAAAGTGTGGAATATGTCAGTATGCTGATGAAAAACATTCTAAAGTCCACTGGGAAAACAGGCTTCGACACTGCTAGTGTGGTGTGGCAGAGACTGGGTCACTTTTCCTGCTGTGTAGGAATAGCAAAGTTGTCACAACTGGACCCCAGTTTCCCCTCTGAGGACCCTCACCTTATCACAGACTCTAAGTCCATGCATGGATTGTAAGGGACAAATGTAAGACAAAAAGAATCAACTAAAAGGAACTTTTTACTTATTGTTTGTTTGTCTGTTTTAAGACAGGGTCTCTTCTAATAGTCCAGACAGGTCTGGAACTTGCTATGATCTTCCTGCCTTGGCCTTCCCAGTGTTGGGACTATAAATTAACCACCATGCCTAGCTTTTATTTCTAATCACCAATTTCATAACGCAGACAGTTGACAGATGAAAGACCTATTTACAAAACCTAGTGCCAAGATTAGAGTTACTCTAATACATGCCTGATTTGAACCAGAAGTATAAACATAAAGCATATCATAAAAGGACAAAAATCATAATTTGTAGTATATTTCCTTCTCATGTTGGAATTTTAGTTGTCAAGTAATAAAATGACAATGGACACTGTTTAATCCTAGTACTTGGGAGGCAGGGGCAGGCAGAGCTCCGAGTTCAAGGCCAGTCTGATCTATGTAGGGAGTTATAGGCCAACTAGAGCTGTATACTGAAAGCCCATCTCAAAGAAAATCGGGGGCAGAGAGCTGTAGAGATGACTCAGAGGTTAGGAGCTCTGGCTGCTCTTCCAGAGGGTCTGAGGTTCAATTCCCAGTACCTATGAAGCCGGTAACAACTGTCTGTAATTCCAGTTCCAGGAGAACCAGCATCCTCTTTAGGCCTCCGCAGGCAGGCACTGCATTCAGGCAAAATACCCACACGTAATAAACGAATAAAAAACACACAAAATTAAAAACAAAAGTAAATCTTTAAAAACATGGAAACTTCTTTGTTATTATAAGGACAGATTTTGTTTCTCAGAATTTCTCTTGTCATATCAAATTACTGTGAAGTTTCCTGAGTGCTTAGCATTGAATCGCACACCAACTCTGCAGCTGCCCACTGCACATTCCAATCTGAAAGCCTGGTCAAGAAAGACCGCCATCCTCAGGAGGGGGCCTTCAACAGCACAGCAAAGTGCAGGCTGAGCTCCGACCTGGCTCTGGTAACAGAGCCTCGCATCAGCCTAGAAGGAGATACAGATTCTGCACGAGGGCATAGAAGCCATAAAAAGGAAATCCTATGCCTAACCAAGAAAACATCAAGTGTGGCTTAATTTCAGCATTTACTCACCATAAAGAGCTCCAGGAAAGAGTTCCTATGTTTGTGTTTACAGAGGGTGCTGGGTTGGAAAGACTAACTCAAAGCTACTAACATTAAACATTAATGGTGGATCTTATTAAAATACCCAAAGAATCATGAGAGGTTCTGGCGATTCCACAGCTGCACAGCTGGACCCTAACTTATCTCCCCTCCCGCTCCTGCCCTATCCTTCCTCTTTTTCACTTTTTCTTCTTTCCCACGTCCTTTCCACGGAGGCCATAGAGTGGGAGAAAGCTGTACACACCGCCTTAGGATGCTTCCTCTTGGATAGTTCAGTCTCCACCACCCCCTCCTCTGCAGCAGCAGGGAGGTGTGCTGCTACACACAGCCTTTCCACGGGCAGGCTCTAACCCGCTCTGAGTCCCTGCATTTCTAACAGGAGCAGCCGTTAGCCATGGAGACTTGTATCCCTCTCTAAGTCAGGCACAGTCCAGTCCAGAGTGTCTTGTTTCTCTTCACCCTCGTTCACGTCTGCCTCCATGTACCCTCGGCACAGGAAGGGGTGCGAAGGGGTCTCACGTTCAGACTGGTGTTCCTGTTTAAACTCAAGCTTGGGAGCTTGTTTGCCTCAACACTCTCAGTCACTTTGATGGGCTCAATTTTCCTCAAAAATACATTTTTGCAACTTTACAAACATTTTCTTTCTTTCTTTCTTTTTTTAACACATTTTATTCATTTTGGTGGGGGTGGTGTGGTACTCAACACAAAATCCAGAGCCTTCTCTACCCTATGCAAGCAGTCTTTCACAGAGCTGCATTCCCAGGTCTTTCACTGGCCTTTTGTATGTAACTTTTAAAATACAATATACATAATAATGGATAGTATTTAACATGGTGCCGGAACTAGTTAGTACTTGTTCCAGAAAGAACGTTTATTTGTGTTAGTGCATGAATTTAAAAGAAAAAAAGTGAAAGGATTATAAGTACATCTTTACAATATAACTTATAAAAAGAAAAAAAAAGATCCATAAATCATAGTAGGAACAGCCTGAGAAATCAATTAGTATTTTAATGGATATCTACTAATGCAGATATCATAAACATGGACAAACAATAATTACTTTAAAATAATTTTACTGTTTTTAGTATGTAGTAAATATTTTGCATGTATTAGATACTCTTTCAGTGTTCTTTTAGTGACTTCATACAATCTCAGTAAGTCAGTGCAACACTGTGTCAAAATGACCCTTCTCGCTGGTGCTGAGTCCGCTGCAGGCGGGCGGGGCTGTTACTGTCGCTATTAAGGACCAGACACGTGTATGCGGCTGGATCTACACGAGTATTCATGTGCTCTCCTGACCATAAACGAGAAGAAACAGGACATCGAGGCTTTTGATTCATAACTGGCAAAAAGAATCTTTCTAGCTAGGTTGGAAGTTTCGCATGGCTTAGGGTGGGGTGCCTGCAGACACGCTTGCTGGGTCTCCATCCATTGTTTCTGGGCCGTTCGCTCCCATC
>CABHPR010153106.1:12500-18962 GCA_902168415.1 Peromyscus melanophrys
CTGGAACACAGGCTCAAACCAGGAAAAGGACCTGAAATAGAGCTGTGTTTAAGTTCAACATCTAACTGACGTACAACATATACATTCAGTTGTCTCGGAAGTTGGTTTATGTGAAGTACAAATAATTTCTTTAAAATATGAAATAGCATGCACACATCATGCCTAAATCTCATGGTTATGGAAAAATGGAAGGGTCTTGCTACAATACTAACAAAACCCCAACGACTGAACTTAACGTATGTCAAAGAGGATTTGACAACTCCACTGGTGGGGAAAAATCTAGGAACTCAGCTTCAGACACCAATGAACAGCCAGATTCTTCAAAAATGGTAATCTAGTAACTGTCTGATTAAATCAATCCTTCTAGAAGAGCTTCAGTACAGATGTTATGAAGGCCAGTGCTCAGAGAATACAGGAGAGAGATGGTTCGAAGTCACAGTGGCTTGAGGAAAAGAGTCATCTGGATCACCAGATTTCCATCGGTTCTGGTCTTACACGGGCCTTGCGCTGCTCAAGTAACCCTCAAAGACCAAAAGTCACGTCATACTCTTTCAGACCCTTTTCTCTGTGTGTTGAAACTTGTATTGGATTTCTAATCTACAGACCGATGAGACAATAAAATTGTGTTGTGATCCATGGAATGTGTGGTCATTTAGGATGGAAGCCGCAGAACACGGACACATCCATGGTACTTCCAGTTTGTCCTTTCTGGATGACAGTGAAGGATGATCACCTTTTCCCACGTGACTAAATCCACGGACATCCTTTTGTGTAGTGCCTCTTGTCCACTTTTCAATGGGATGTCTATTTTTTCCATGGTAGTTTTTAGATTTTCTTTATATATTCTGCAAGAGCTCTTGGTACACAGCTTTTCGTATGTATGCCTTTGGAGTCTCTGAATGATGTCTTTTAAAGAGCAAAACTTTTAACATTAATATAGTTCAACATTTTGCACCTTATTTAAGAAATCTGTCCCTCTGAGACATGAGGATGTTCCTTGTGTGTTATTCTAACACCTTTCTTGCTGCATCTTTCCAAAATGGATCAGTAATCCTACTTGAATTGAATTTAGCAAATAGCAAAAGCATAATCATTTCTCCCTAGCAAAATGTAATAAAAAGGTACTTTGCTCTCCTACTGAACTTTTACACCATATATATATATATATCATTAATGACATGTGCAAACTTAGTCTTCAATTCTGATCCTTCGGTTTATCTGCTCTCTATGAAACCAGATTATTTTCATTTTTGTAACTCTGTAACAGGTCTTTGATATCTGGAAGCAAAGTCTCTAGGTTTTTCTTTTTCAAGGTTGTCTTGCATATTCTTTGCCTTTTGCATTTCCATATGAAATTAAAAACGAGTTTTCAATTCACAGTGAAGAACTCTACTGAGATTTTGATGGATCTATAAGCCAGGTTGAAGTGGTTTACTATCTCTGTAATACTGTGATTTTTAGCCTACAGATATGAAGTCTTTTTGCATCTATTGAATCAGTTTTTCCATAGTGTGCTACAGCATCATCATAGCAATTCTATGACTGGCTTCTTTTTAAAATTTCATTTCCCACTTGATAATTTCTGGGGTAAAGAAAAAACTGAATTTTAAATTATTAGCCTTGTATGTGTAAAGGTATTTATGTTTTCTTCAATAATTTTTGTTGTTTTCATAGAAGGAACATTCCATGTATTTCAGATGCTAATGTAAATGCGTTTGTAAACGGCATCCTTTACATTGTTACCCTATTTGCTTTGTTTAAAGAGGGATAAGGAGGCATAAAGAGGCACTGGCTTGGTTTATATTGGCCTTATGCCTGTCAGTCCTTCTTGAGTCCAGTTCTGTGCAGGATATAAAACGGGATGACCCACACTATGCACGTTCAATCAGTCTGCCACTACCGTCGTGTCTAATTTAATTACATATCAGTTCCTTTTGTCACCTTTGGGAAGAAGCTTTTCTACCTTCCAGACTTCCCCTTCCTTCTGTTTCCTTCTTTCTCCTACTACTGGGGATTGCTTGATGTGTGCAAGGCAAGTGCCCTACCACTGATCCACAGACTCTGTGTGTGTGTGTGTGTGTGTGTGTGTGTGTGTGTGTGTGTGTGTGTGTGTTGTGTACTGTTCTTCCAGACGACTTCAGGAGTTCAGTCGTAGTACCCATGTCAGGAGGCTCAGAAATACATGCAGTTCTAGCGCTGGGGATATGTCACCCTCCTCTGGTCTCCACGGGCACCTGGGCTCATGTACACATATTTACACACACATACATACTCACGCATACATACATACATACAATTAAAATGTAATTTTTTAAAAAAACCTGTGTTACCTATTGTGCACACTGATGCAAGCATTCTTTTATCTAATTTTTGTGTTATTGCATCCTAGTAAAATAGGAACATTTCCGAGGGTAGAGTGAGAGAATGTTACAGCGGTCACCACAGCCAGTAGAGTCATCCGCTCACTCAAGTCCTGCATTGCTGGCAATTCACACTATGCACTAAATCCACCGAGATGGTCTACTTCAGACAAGTGACTTCTGTGCACTGCATGTCCCTGACAGACACACAGTGACGTTAACCGTAAGCCACCAGAGCACTCTAGGTAACAGAACCTTTATGCAAAAGTAAAACAAACAAAACAGAAACCTTCCTTTTCAAGTACCATCTGCCAATATCCTTGGATTGCAGTTACTGTACATACTAATAACCATCTTCTCTGCGCCACATGTGACGCCAGTGCAACCCTCACATGTTTACAAATTGACATGAATCTAGCTCAAAGCCATCAGAGAAAACTCATAGGGCTGAACTGGGAGGCTGAGTGCTGGTCCCCTGCGGGAGACCGTGAAACGCTGCAGTCCCTCATGGTTGTGCTGAGCTCTGTAATGAAAGCCTTCTGGAGTGGAAAAAGGATGCATGCCATAAAAAATAAGATAGGGCCGGGCAGGGGTAGCGCACGCCTTTCACTCGGGAGGCAGAGGCAGGCGGATCTCTGTGAGTTCGAGGCCAGCCTGGGCTACAGAGTGAGTTCCAGGAAAGGTGCAAAGCTACACAGAGAAACCTTGTCTCGAAAAACAAAACAAAACAAAAAAAAAAAAACAAAAAAAAAATTAGGTAATTTCAATGAAAAAAGTAGAGAAACGGTGCCTTTTGTCTTAACCATTCACCTCCAGAGCACTGTTAATTCAATAATAAATGTGAATGTTGTCTACAAGGCCTGGGCTCCCTAGAGTCTTCACAGAAATGCAAGGCTTCCTTTGAAGCCAGCACAGAGGATGGAAGGCAGCGGGGCCTTCACCCCCTTCCCGTTCTCCGTGTCTATCAACACAAGCACTCCATGGAGAGCTGGATTAGTTGAAGTTGTGCATTGCAAAACAGTTGATTGCAATAAGTGACAGTCACCTTGAAAGGGTGACAAGTAGCCAACTCTAAAATATTCAGGGTCATGGATTACGTTTGATTGATTCCACTTGCTGGGCATGTACAGTTCTTTGTGTTTTGCTGGGAAACAATACCGCTGCCTCGTGTTTCCATGGTGATTTCTGAGAGCAGTACTCAAGCTTAAAAGTTACCTTTTAATCAACAGTAATTTTCCTCTAGATGATATTCCCATGGTACCCTGAATAATATTAGCACTGTGTTAATTTACTTGCTGCCTCAGGTCAGGGTACAATTCATTCGCTCTGGGCCAGTGAGGTTTTATCTGAGGGGTAGAAGAGGGATACCAAAGCTGAGAGGCATGGCAATAAAATTAAAAGTGCAGACCAAAAATAAACGAGACGATTGACTTAAATATAAAATTGTTAACTTTAAAATAAAATTTAACAAATAGGCGATGGAAAAAGCATCCTGCTTTGGAAAGATTTCTTGCCTGCCAGCTCACAGTCCCCATAAAATCTGTGCCTTGCAACACAACTGTCCTTCAGACACCATTTCTTAGTGTTATATGGCAGTATAACTTTTGCTGTAAACATCAATAAATGTTCTATTGATTCTGGCCCTGGCAACAAAATACACTGCTTTAAGGAAAACGTCTACTGATCCAATTAATGCTAATCTTGTTGGGACTCAGAAACACCAGCTAAAGACCACAAAGACTCTGTCTGCTTAATGAATATTAAAAGAATCAGCACAGATTCAAGTGAGTGGGTAAGAAAGCTGTTATTATCTTAAGCAAAAATCAAAGCAGATGGGAGAGACTTGACACCCATATTCAGAGATGTGCCCGCCTCCCATCGAATCTTTTATGAATGGCTGGGTCCCAGATGGTGGTGGGATCAGCAGCCTGAGTTTATATACAGCATCTTTATTCTTCTGGCTATAATGCATTGTTTCCCTTACAAGTGTTTCATTTAGTGGGCAATGCAGCAATCATCAAAATCAAAGAAGCCATTATGAAACAGGTTCTCTGGTATCTCACAAATCAAGTCCTCATTGAGCTTACCAACCAAGCTCAGACACTCCCACACACGCGCCCTCATTCAGCTCATTTCCAGTTCCATGCTGCTGCTCCACGGTCACACAAATGGTGACGAGACCAGGAGAAGCACAGAGAGATGAGCTTAGCTGACAGGAGCCAGCAAGCAGCTCATTAACTACAAAACTCCCACCACGTCTCACCTGTACCTTTTCTGGGACTCCTGTTTAATCCCAGATAATGATAAAAAAAAAAATAACCGAAATACATAATCCCAATAAAGCAACAACTTACTTTATCACAGTTATTTATTTCCATGCAGGAAGACTGCAGATACAGCATTTTTTCAATGGTTTAGATATTCACAGATAGCACAGTGTCCAGGAGATGGAGGACTCTAAGTCACAGACAATGAATACATAACAATAGCTGCTGCTTCTGTCTCTCATGTACCAGGCACCACGCTAGGCTGTTTTCTTATAATCTTTGTTTGCTCAGCTTTACTGAAGTAAATTAACAAAAATAAATGCACTAAAGGCACACAATGTAATATTTTAAAGCATGAATACACAGTGAACTGATAATCACAAACTACCCAACTTCCACCACCTCACAGGTGCCTGTGTGTGTGTGTGTGTGTGTGTGTGTGTGTGTGTGTGCATGCATGTGTGTGTGTAACAATCGCTATCTACTCCATTACACAGCGTTACTAACTATAGTCATCACGCTGTTCAACAGATCTTCAGAATCCTGAATAACTCTAACTGTGCAATCTGACTGACATCTCCCATTTCCCCTGCCTCCCAGCTCTTGGAAACTTTGTTTTTATGAGTTCAGTCTTTTTAGATTCCATCTATAAGTTAGTTTGTACAGTGCTGTGTCTTTCTGTGTCTGGTTTATTTCAACCAGCATAATGTATTCCAGATTCACCTATACTGTTATGAAATGGCAGAGTCTCTTTAAAAGATAGGTGTAGCATGAATCTTAAAGGGTCTTATTAATAAAATCAAACCTGAGCCAGGTATTGGGGCGAACACTGGAAGGTCAGAGAGACAGAATAAGCCACAGCTATCTCACCTCGCCGGATCCTCAGCTGGTCTTGTTTCCTCAGACTGGAGGCCTCTGTGTCCTCATATCCGAATGGCTCTCAGCTGAACTGCTGCTTGAAAGCCTGAATGCTTCTCCAGGCCAAATGCTTCTAGTTTCTGGTCCTCACTCCTTATATACCTTTCTGCTTTCTACCACCACTCCCTGGAATTAAAGGCTGGCTTTCTGGGATTAAAGGCTGTGTCACCATGCTTGGCTGTTTCTAACATGGCCTTGAACTCACAGAGATCCAGAGGGATTTCTGTCTCTGGAATGCTAGGATTAAAGGCGTGTGCTACCACTGCCTAACCTCTGTTTAATATTGTGGCTGTTCTGTCTCTGACCCCAGATAAGTTTATTAAGGTACACAATATTTTGGGGAACACAATACCACCACAGATAGGTAACATCATATTGTATACAGCATTATATATATATATATATATATATATATATATATTGCATGTATATGGTATATAACTTTATTTAGTCATCAAATCTCTTGGAGATATTGATTTCATTTTCTTGGATGTACACCCTGGAGCAGGGTTGATACTACATGGGAGTTCTATTTTTAATTTTTGAGGATAACTTATTTTCTCTTATTTAATGTTCAGAAGAACCTAAGCTCCATTTAACAGCTTAGGCAAGATATGGAGTCTCATGGACAGAAAGTAACATGCTCACAGACCTCGTAGTTGGATAATGGCGGAGCTGATATTTCACCTCCGGCCAGCGTACGTGGAAGTCCTTGAACTTTCAACCTCACCATCTGTGGCCACCACCATCACTGCTCTGCCCAGCTCCCACAGGTTCAGCCTTAGCTGTCAGGTGTGTGGCATGGCAGGGGATGAAGGGGGAGGTATTAGGGACCAGCTAGCTGCAGGAGATGGTTTAGTGAAAATTCTACACACTGGCACAAACATTGCCAACCTCTGTCCTGCCATGGGTTAGCA